>JACCGJ010019149.1:0-12787 GCA_013407085.1 Atriophallophorus winterbourni | reverse complement strand
TCAACGAGCACAACATTCAGCGATATAGGATGCTTGAGGGCTCGCAGGGCTTTCAGACCGAGGATTGCTGGACTGCTTTTAGATACCAAGAATCGGACTGGAAATGAAATCCCCTTGTCTTGTTTCACAAATAAAGTGGTTTCACCTGTCAGTGGCAAATTGTGTCCGGTAACGCCACAAAGTTTAACGTTGGTCGGTTGCACACGCGCCTCTGGGGCCACCCGGTTCAAGATTTCGGCGGGAATGACTGATTCACTGCTACCGGTATCGACGATGAATTCAGCAGTTTGGCTTGAATCGAACTGCAAGGATTTGTAGATGAATTCTTGTGCTGCACACTTCAGTTGCAGAACATGAGTTGAACCGTCATCCTCCTGATTGACCACTGGATTCTGTTGGGTCCGGTTGCATTGTCTACTCCGAAAAACCTTTTTTGTATGTCCGCTCTTACCGCATCCATGGCACACTGCATTAGGGAATCGACAAGTTGACCGCAAGTGAAGATCACCACACGACATGCACTTATTTATCGGTTTTACGGTCTTGTCTCGGGCTTGGTTTTCACTTGTATTGTTGGCCTGCTGCCGGTGTCTTGGCTGATTGGATCTGAGTGAACTTTTCTGAAAGAACACGGCACCTTGTTCGGTTGTCACAACAGTCACATCATCTCGCTGCTCGCAGATTTCACGGGCTTCGGCGTAGGTCAGGTCAGGTTTCATCAGCAATTTTCTTTGTAGGTCAACATTGTTAATACCAGCAATGAGACGATCCCTCAAATTATCTTCTAATATATCACCGAATTCACATTTAGCAGCCTGTTTCTGTAGAATAAGGATGAACTCACGGCAGCTTGTATTAGGATTTTGGACCAGTGTGTTGAATTTTGCCCGTTCGGTAGCTTCAAAACTCACCGGCATGACATGCTTCAATAGGAGTGTCTCCAAATCTTGGAACGGCAGTGATGCAGGAGCCTTTGAATAGTATAGGTTCTTAAGTAACGAATATAATTCACGTCCCCCGTAGGTCAAGAAAATGTTGACTTATTCTCCGGCTTGACGTCCTTCCGAATGCTGCTCCACAGCTCGAATAGTTCCACCCACTCTTCAATTTCTCCAGGATTAGAATGAAGATTTAATGGTTCAAGAGTCGGTTGATCCATCCTGCTCGCGACGCCAAATTGTAATGAATTGAATTATATTGAATTGAATAAGCAGCCCAAGAATGTAATTGAGAACGAACCACGTTCACACGAACTACAGTATGTATTAATTAATGCAGCTCTAACAACGAGAATTTGAATTACACTGAAATCTCAGTACTATGCCACCCGTCGGGACCGAGCAAAAGTGGCATAGTAGCGAGAGTGGCATAGTAACGAGGTTTTGTAAAAACGGCTTTATTTTCTCAAGTCCATCATTTATTTGCTCAATCGATCAGTCCAAAGCTATCAGAAATCGTCGGCTGACGCAACTTCTTTCGTCGGATCTCGTTCGTCTCGTTGTCTAGCCGATCACACGCTTGTATCAATCTCGTCTAGGTTGAAGACATCACCTGAAGAGAACTGCCTGAGTAAGGGCCGGAGAACCTGCTGCTGCCAATCAATAAGGGATTGGGACTCCACCGCTTCAGCTTCGCCCTGCACTGTCTTGAACGTGACGCCATTGCGCTTCTTGTCTAACCAACCGTCGCTCGCCATGAAGTCTGGGATGTGCATCAGCTCGGCCAGTTTTATCTCCTTCTCCTTGATCAGATCGCCGCTGACAGGCAGATTCAGTCCTCTTGCTTGCATCAACCACATCAGCACTCCCTCCTCAAACTTCGGGTCGTGAGGCTGCGTCAGCTTCACGCGCTCCGACGGAACTCAAGCTTTGATTGCAGCTTCAATTGCATCCTTCTTGCTAAAGAATGCCCTTCACGATGGTTCTCTTAACTTCGACGCTCCATTTCTTGCTAATTTCCCTCGCCAACGTGGACTGATTCGGCTCCTTCTTCGCAGCATCGATGATCTCGAAATTCTCCTTCAGCGTAAAGTAGGTTAGCTTGCGTTTCTGAGCTTGCATTATGGGCTGAATAGTTTGAAAAATAACGATGTCACTGTTGTGAGTGTCTGTTTGAGCGCGCGCTTTCGTGGGTCTATCTATCGATACTTAAAGCAAGAGTAGGAAAGAGGCTCGTCGTTGTGAGTGAGGTGATTGGCTTGTTTCAGCTGACGTCAGGGAGAAACATCGCGTGTTTGACCTTGAAACCGGCTGACTATATGCGTAAAATGCGCAAAAATGCATTTTAAATAGTCACAGAATAGTGGCATAGTAACGAGAGTAGGGAGTGGCATAGTAAATTTATTTTGTATTGAATTTTGTCGGGACCGAGCAAAAGTGGCATAGTAGCGAGAGTGGCATAGTAACGGGGTGGCATAGTACCGAGATTCGAGTGTATTGATTAGTATTGATTATCATTCAAACAATCATCACAGCCAACCGGCTCGGCTTGCATCATGGTGGGTAGGATTTGCGGAACCACACCATATATACCACAACATAATATACATTTTCCGCGCGCGTTCCTCTTGTGCTTGGTTTCCATGGTGCTGTTTTATTGCGTGTTTGCGAATCACGACGGTTAACAGTAAAATTGACTTGTCGCCACATTTTTTAGCTTCGTCAATTATAATTGACGAACAACGCGACGCACTGGAGTTTGGAGCTGGAATATTTTTATGTGTCGATATTTGCATTGGACATTGAATTTCCAATTATCGTGAGTTCGTTCCTTTGTCTGTTTTTATTATAACATTTTCCTGTTATACTTTTGCATTTATCCACTACAGTACAATTTGTCGACCAGGCCAGGATGAATTTCGACAATCAACTCGATTATAAAATACCGTTATTGGAAGGAGAATGCAAATCATACACATCCGTTCCCAACATTTCCCTTCTCGAATCTGGAATGCTACGCATATCCCCGCCGGATAAATATTCTATTTGGGAAGATTATTGTATTTGGAAAATCCAGAATCAAAGATATTTGAAATAGTCTCAGGTGTTTGAACGGACGGACGTTGTCCTAAGCCTCCTTTCACGTGAAGCATTCGCTTGAATTGAAGACTTCTAAATCCCTGAAGAATTGAATAAACTATTCATCTTATTACGCCGTCATATTTCTGGAAGTAAGCCAACTGTTGTAGTGAAATGCTTTCACTCTGTAACTTCGTATTTCGTACAGAAAATCTTTGGTCTTGTATATTTATTCGATTTTTGGCTAAGTATACTTCATCTGTATTAACGCTTGTACAATTTACTTTTTGGCGGTCAATATAATTCCGAACTCAGATTTTGTCTTCTCCCGTGGTTGCGAAGTTTGTGCGCGCCGCTCTGTGCTGGAAATGTGATTAACGGATTCTTCAACATTTCAGCGCTTTCTGCACCTCGGATTCCAATCCTTGAATTTTCCTTATTGTGTGTAGTGCTAGACTACACTACATAATTGGTGAGCAGCAATTTTTTCGCATTAACGATAACTTCGTATTTGAGCGATTCCTCTTTAAGTAAAGATCCTAAAATCCTACAATCACAGTATACTTCGTGCCTATTACCAGTTTTAGTGCATCTAATCCACGTTTACGGTTTGGTCAAATCGAGGCTACCTTCCGTATATATAACCTCATTGATCAGGCTATTATGTTTTCTATCGTGATGCGCCTACTCGCACTCGAGGTAGCCGAAGAATTCAGTGACTTAATTCATGCTATGCCCGAGGATGATCCATACGAAAAGTTGAAATCCTCACTGATAGAACGGGTTGGTATCTCAGAGCAACGAAAGCTCGACACCCTATTCTCACAGATGCAGCTTGGGGATAGAAAACACTTTCAAATAATTCGCCATATAAAAGAGCTACTTGGCGGTAGAAAAATAGACGAAAGTATTTTTTAAACAGTTGTGGTTAAAGAATCTCCTATGTGACAAGCGCCAAGTTCTAGAAGGTTTGAATACCTACGTGCCACTAGACGAGCTAGCGCAAGCAGCAGATAAGATGATTAAAGCTAAAAAGACCGACAAAATTACGGAAATTTCTGCACACAGCACCCCTTAATGTTCTTGTACAGATTTGAAAGAATAAGTGGACCAATTGACGCTCGTAGTAAAGTCACTTTTATCGAAATCTCACAACCGACCTCGCTCAAGATCTAACTGTAGATCTCCAAGACATAGGCGCATGTGTTGGTATCACAAAGGATATTAGGATGAGGCCTCTAAGTGCACTCCCTCATGCATTTTTGCTCAAAAAACGTCAAACTTTCGAGCCAGCTAGTAACGGCAACGCCTGTAGCCGGTCCACCAAACCCGAGTCTCCTATTCTATGTTACAGACAAATCGAGTAGTCTGCGTTTACTAGTCGATACTGGCGCTGAAATTTGTGTCATACCTCCAGGATCCAGCATCCAGGGCCTCAAAACCGCCGTCCTACACGCTTCAGGTGGGAAATGGCACTCGTAGTAACTCCTACGGCCAACGCCTGCTAACCCTCAATTTAGGACTAAGACGCAGTTTTCCCTGGGTGTATCTCATCTCGGAGGTTAATTGCCCAATAATTGGTATCGACTTTCCGTCTCACTTCGGTCTAACTGTCGAAGTAAAACAGAGGAGATTAGTAGATACGACGACCTCTTCACAGGTATCGGGTATCACTACTAAAGCCATTTCATCCGGCATCAAAGCTGTCAATCCAGAAACTTCAACTTTTAGTGCCATACTGCATGAATTTCCATCCGTCATGCAGCCCCCACGACCGACAGACAAAGTGAACCAATCCGTAAAACAGCACATTGTCACTAGCGGACCACCAGTCTCCTATAGACCTAGGCGACTTCACCCGTCTAAACTCAAGATCGCAAGAGCCAAATTTGAGCACATGCTAGAGCTTGGGATCATCCGTCCCTCCTCCAGCTCCTGGTCGTCACAACTTCATATGGTCCCCAAGAAGACCTCAGATGACTGGAGGCCATGTGGCGACTATCGTGCTCTCAACAAACGAACGGCCCCAGACAGATATCCAGTGCCACATATTCACGATTTTTCTTTGAATCTTTTGTCACAACGATCCTTACTAATCTTGATCTCGTTCGTGCTTATTACCACATCCCGGTAGCTGAGGAATGCATACCTATAACGGCAGTCACATCTCCTTTCGGCTTATACGAATTCACTCGGATGCCCTTTGGCCTGAGAAACGCTACACAAACGTTCCAACGTTTCATTGATGAAGTTCTGCGAGGCTGGCCGTTTGCCTACGCAGAAATCGACGACGTCTTGATTTCGAGGAACTCTCCAGACGAGCATCTCAAGCACACCTGTCTCGTTTTAGAGCTTTTCGTAAATTACAAGATAAAGATCAAACCTAGTAAATGAATTTGTGGCACAGATTCACTGGACTTCCTCGGTCATCGCCTCACTCGATCTAGTATTACACCTCGTCCTGAAAAATGCACTGGATTTCCGACTTTCCTGTCCCAACAACGGTAACGCAGTTGCGCCGCTTTATTATCATGATCAACTTTTACCGTCGCTTCATTCCCAACTGTGCAAAGTTAATTGCACCGCGTACTGATTTGCTCGACTCTAAAGAAAAATCACTTCAGCTTTCGCCAGAGGCACTTGAAGCTTTTGCCGCATCCAAAAAAGCTCTTTGCAGTGCCACCGAACTCTCTTCCTTGATCTAGAACCGACCTTCCCTTTATCATTGACGACCGAAGCCTCCAATTTGGCTGTTGGAGCTCTTTTACAACAACACCATAAGAACACAGTACGTATATTGGCATTTTTCTTGCAAAAGCCTAATCAGGCACAAACCCACTAAAGCACATTTTGCAGTGAATTACTTGCGATATATTTAGCCATCCGGCATTTCCGTCATTTATTGGAAGGTTGTGACTTCATTATTTTTATGGATCACAAACCACTGACTTTTGTTCTGCAGTCTAAACTCAATCATCATTCGCCACGCGAGATTCGACACTTAGATTACATCTCTCATTTCTCTACCGAAATTCGTTAGTCAAAGTAGATGCGAACTTGGTTGCCGATGCTTTTGACTGCAGGCACACCATTTGATTTCTCCCTTTTGGCTAACCATCAAGCCGAGATTGATAAAACCGAACTCGCGAAGTTTCGATCCCTAGAAATGAAAGCCAATTGAGTCACCAAACGCCGATGCCTCGTTAATGTGCGTTATCTCGACAGGGAAACCTTGACCGCTTGTTCTTTTTTTCTCTGCGACGTGCCATTTTCGAATATTTTCACTTGATGTCTCATCCATGACAGCGTACCACCGTGAGGCTTATCGCAGATCGTCTCGTTTGGCCGTCCATGAATCAGGATATACGAAATTGGGACCAGCATTGCATTCCTTGTCAGAAGAACAAGATATCTCGACATACCTTCACACCTCACGTCCTATTCAGACATCCAAACAGTCGATCCTCTCATGTGCATCTTGATCTCGTCGGTCTAATGCCATCATCAGGCGGATATTCATTTATCTTAACGGAGATTGACCGCTGTACTCGATAGCCGATTGCTGTTCCGATCAAAGACACGTGTTCTGAGACTGTAGCACGCGCCTTCGTCGAAAACTAAAGTGCCTATTTTGGCACACCATCCATCATAACAACCAACCGTGGCGCTTAGTTTCAAACGACATTGTTCCGAGATTTGACCCGACTCCTTGGCTGTCAGCTAATTCGAACCACCGTCTACCACCCTAATTTGAATGGATTGGTTGAACGCTTTCACCGGCAGATCAAAGCACCTTTAGCTTGTCAGCCTAATCCTAATAAATGGACTAAGAATTCGCCACTTGTTTTTCTTGAAATTCGTTCTACTATCGAAGAAGACATACAATGCTTAGCCGCAGAGTTAGTTTTTAGTACCACCTTGTGTCTTTCCGGTAAACTCGTTGTGCCTTGCTAGTCCTAACTTCCGGCGTCAGATTACATTTCTCGCTTGCGATCGTTCATGTCCAAGTGGGATTTCACGCCTCCTCGTCAGCGCAGTATCCACCATTAGAAATCACCTCATCTTAATACGTGTGATTTTGTTTTTGTGCGACGTGAATCTGCTTATAAAACTCTTTAGCCATCCTATCACAGATTTATTGAGCATAAACCCGAGTGTAACGTCCGTGACGTGAGTAACGCGTATTCCACCTGTTTCTTAGTTCGGCAAGTTCAAAACCACAATTCGGATGTCATACGGTACTGTAATTAGCAACATTTACAACAACAATAATTATACAAACCTCAACTGTATAGGAATGTACAACAAACCGTGGAGCCAAAATACTCCGGAATCAATTATATCATATGCAAACAAGTTTAATAATGACCTGAGATATAAATAGAATGAAAGGAGTTACCAAAATTACCGTCCAAAATGTCTATCAAAGACAAGAAACCCAAAAGTGGTGTCAAATTACAAGTCAATTACAAGTGCATAAAATGGCAGCCAAATTCAACAACAATGACCCACAATGGCATAAATAATGAATTAAAACAAAAGCTTCACCAAATATGTGAACAGAAGATTTCCAATAAGACAATTACAAAAAGCAAGGTTCAACATCTTAATTATAAAGAAATAATTAACAAAAGCAAATTCAAGTCACAAAAATCGGTATTTTATAAAAGTTGAAAGTAAAAAGGAAAAAGAAGTATTTCTAAGCTACATAACGCTTAACATGTCTCTTACAATAAAATATGACTAGTTTAATAGGCCTCTGCTAGCTTGCCAAACTTTATCAGAAGGCTATACTCGAGAAAGTTCAGTGAATAAAGCTGACGGTATATCCACATAATGCTGAGATAAATCTACTACCGTTCACGGTTGTAGATAATAAAAAAACAAATATTTGCAATGTGATTACTCAAAAAGTGAATAAACTTAACAATAAATACAAAGACCAAACATCGGCCGAAAAGTTAAGCGGACAATTTTCTATCTGAGTTTTATACAGCGTTGGCTGTCAAGAATCACGTTGTGCAGAACCACAATCAACAGGGTTTTATGAATAATTTTTGGCAGCAAAAAGCAACATGAATAGTGAAAGTTCTCCATCTGCTCACTAATGAGGATCGTTTTGACAAATTGAGTTTTTGTCAACTGGAGCATAGACGCAGACGATTTGACCAGCTTTATACACGCAGTCATCTTCTGGGATGTTACGGGCGGACATTACAAGGGTTTTTCCGATTGACAGAAAATATTTTTAATCGTGTTCATAGTTCGAAATTCAAAAGCTGGAAACGCTGCGGCTTACGGCACAACTCATATTGTTCACTTGGATGGTCAACGCATGGAATGCTTCACCGCAAGATGCTGTGCCGTTTCAATCATAAGTAAAGAATAAGACGTATTTAGATTCCTGTTAATTTGGGGATAAATAGTAATCTGTTCTGGTTGTCTCCACAAAGGCTAACTTTTTGGGGGATCTATTGTTCTAGATAAGTCACTGAGAATGCTTACAATGGATTTTCTTCACTGCTTCTACCAAGAAAGTACGAAGTTAAATTTCATGTTGAAATGTTTGTTCGTGACTGGTGTTGGACAATTTAGTCATTTAAATCCAAATATAAACATTGAACAACTAATAACATAAGTGAGTTGAGACTTCATTGATTGTGATATAACATAGTGAAAGAGAGCCTCAAGAATTATGAACATATTCAGGTAATCAAAGTTTGCCCCTCAAATAGTAACGTTCCATTCTTGAGAGTTTCTATGAGTTATGTTGCTTGAGACACAAATTTACAGATAAGACAAAAAAGAAAAATTGACTACAGATTCCCGACGTGAAAGTTGGGAGAACAGCAACAAGAAACTTAGGGGAAAATGTTCACCGTAGAGAAACTCACGATTCCCAGATTTTGAAATTCAGAAGAAAGCACAAATAATTCGCAAGCAAATCTGTGTCACATCTCTCGTTAACTGCACGAGAACACAGTGCAGTACAAGCAAACCAAAAGAATAGAAATTTTATTTGTTCAAACGCTTTCGAAACAATAATTACACATAGAATCTTATCATTCGTAACAAGGATTCAACAACACAATCTCATGAGAATAACACGGACACAACATGATTCACACTTCCGCAAATACAACATAGCTCGAAAATATCTCCGGCGATGTGGAATTTATTTAGCGCTCAATCCTGCATCAAAACTGAGAAGCAATCTAATCGACGTCAAGAATATAGTTACGAATGAGGGAAGAAGTAACGTGGTATATAATACTCCTGTTTCGATCGTGAGCAATATTATCGTTACATTGCGTAACTAAAGATTGATTGAAGTCCATCGACAACCGATTAGATAGATTCAACTAAACGATAGATAGTCTTGCCGCACTCCATACGAGTTGAGAGTTGTAAGTTAAACAATTCTGTTCATTCTGGTTTTGTCTTACTGGTTATTAATCACACAGCGTTCTACCTCTCTATGAATCACTGAGAACTATTGGAAATAATACGCATCAATTCGCGACAGGAACAGTAAATACAATCGGGTGGTAAAATAAATTCTGAACTGAGACTGCAAAAAATCCTTCTCGTCAATCATTACTCCGTTGAAAGACCTTGTTTGAACATTGAATGTTCTCATTCATCGTGTTAAATTCATCGAACTCTTTCAGAATATCGATAGATTATGCTTTTGCATAACCTTTCGGCGAAAATTTCAAAGAAACTTTCACGCGGTGTATCTGTTGAAGATTAAAATCTCTGTTGATTTAAATCCACATTTTGCATTCATAAGAACGCCTTCATGGCATGTTTTTAGTTTTTGAAATTGCAGCACCTACCCGAGGTTCGTGTAGAAGATGCAAAAGCAAGGTATTGGTATTTGTGGGGTTCTGATGATTCTAGTCTTCTCAACGTGTAATGAATATGAGCCAAGAGCATTTCAAATGACTTCGCTTGCTTATTTTAGCTCATTTATTTGCTTATTTATTATTTAGCTTATTTATTTCTCTCAAGTGAAATAGAATTTTGAAGGTCAACGTGGACGTTTGCTCCTTACGATATTTTGATATTGTTGTGGATATCCGATCTATTTCAAGATTATTACAAGATGCTTTATTCTATTTTCAACGGATTTTAACATGGTTACGACTCGTAAATCTGCAAAAGGAGATCATGCAGCACGGACTGCAAGGAAGCCTCAAGAGAATGGGGGCTCCGGTGCTCACTCTGGGGATTCTTGTCTGGTTTGTTTGAAACAGGTCACCAATAACGCTAAAGCTGTTCAAAGTGAAATTTGTTTAATGTGGATACATCTTCGATGAAGTGGAATGAAGCCGGAGATGTATCGTTGGCTTCAGAAGATTTCATGCAATATCATTCGCACGATATGTAAGATATGCCTTCCACCGTCTGGTTTCAAGCTCGCAAGTACTCAGCTTCAAGTTGACACAGCTTCTGCTAAGACCTCTGGAGGTATTGATGGAAGTATTGTAAATAGTGGCTCACCTTCGAAGAAGGATAACCACCACACATCTTGTGTACAGCAAGTTTGCGTGCAATCTGAAGATGTACGCACGTTTGCGGAAGTGGCTTCCTCGTCTTTACTCGGTTCCAAAGACGGAATTAGTTTTGCCGGTGAAACGAACGTTCTTGAGGCCAAAGAGGTCCAGGAACCATCACAGCTAGATAAAAATATGAAGAAGAAACACCAGAGCTTTACGACTGTTAAGAGTAGAAAATCCTGCGTCATTCTTCACAATGCGCTGGAGTAAACAGATGCGTTGGTGATAGACATGGTTAAACAGGAACGCGAGTTCTTAAATTCTGCTCTTGCCCCCCTTTTCGACAAAGGTGAAAAGGGTGTAACGGTACGCACAGCATATCGTCTAGGCCGCAGGCCAGCGCCAGGAGTTCGCCCAAGACCGTTGAAGATTGTGTTAGACTCTGTTGAGCAAGTGACCTTATTGCTAAAGAGAGGTTATAGGTTAAAGGATAGTGAACTTCAACTCCTGCGTTATCTTTCTCCGGAAGATCGTGTGAAGATGCGAAAAGCTACTCAGGAGATAAGCGAGAGCAGAGCCGCAGGTGAAACTAACTTGCGCTTTGTGGATTTTCGGGTTGTGAGGATGAGGCCAAAGGTTCGTTGGAAACCTCTGGCGATAGGCATTCAGAGGGATCTGGATCTTTAAAAGTTATACATTTTAATGCGAGGAGCTTGAGAAAAAACTGTATGAGCTCTTTGATCGGATTAGATGGGACCCTCCAGCGATCATTGCGGTGACGGAAACCTGGCTCTCACCTGAGCAGGATGATTCCGAGCTGACCCTACGTGGATATAGACTCTTTCGCTCAGATCGAACAAACGCTAAAATCGGGGTGGGGTTGCCTTATATTTCCAACAACATATTTCCGTCGCAATGTTGGCTCGCTTCCAGCAGACTGCTGGTATGGGTGAGAGTATATGGTGCCGTATGAGGTCTGCAGCTTCATTTGCCACGATAGGTGTCGTTTATCGTTCTCCCAATACTCAGGCAGATACTCTAATATCACAGATATGCCAGTATGGTAGATCCTCAAACTGCTTGATTATGGGGGATTTCAATGCTTCTAGTATTGATTGGACTTCGCTAGATGAAGGTTCTGGGTCATTCGAGCGGGAGTTATTGGACGCTGTGGTTGATGTGGGCCTCGTACAGCACGTTTCCCATCCGACCAGAGTAGGCCCTACTGGGTGTGAGTCCATTTTGGACTTGGTATTCACCTTCACGCAGTCCGATATTACTCACCTTCGGACTGAAGCTCCAATAGGCTGCAGTGACCATGCCACCTTAAGTTTTATTTGGAAACGCAACACTGGCTGGGTACCAGATCCAATTCCCAGAATGAATTTTTGGAAGGCAGACGCGGGTAGGTTACGGGATGTTGCTTCATCTCTCGATTGGTCATTCGATCAAGCAGCTGATGTTGAAGATTGTTGGCTGGTGATCCGTAATAACATTTTGACAGTTATTGAGGTGGCTGTTTCGTTGTCCACACGTCGTCGTAAGGCGAGAGGTCCCCTTTGGTTTCATAAGGAGATAAGGAAACTTTTGCGGCAACGTCAAAAGCTCTGGTCGATATTCGTAAGTCGGAAGAACGCCACTGTCTATTACAATTATCGGCAAGCTAGAAACCTTTGTACGGCAATAAAACGCAGAAAACGTATGTTGTACGAGCAGCGATTGGTTGACGAGTCTACTTGTGCACCAAAACGGCTATTCGCATATATTCGACGCCGCACAAAGGCGTCGCCATATATTCCTAATTTGATAGATACTAATGGGGTAGACATTACTGAGGATGGTTTGAAAGCTGAAGCAATGGCTGAGCAGTATGCCTCCGTGTACTGTCTGGAAGACAGTAATCCTCTTTTAGTCTGTAATCACAGTGAGGTGCTGTCTGATCTTGATGTAGATGTAGAGACTGTTAGACTCCTGTTGGAACAGTTAGACACACAATCCGCGCCAGGACCAGACGGTATTCATCCGTTGGTTTTACGAACACTATCAGAAGTGTTGTGCGTTCCGCTGGCCAGGTTGTTTACAAAATCTGTAACATTAGGGGTCTTGCCACAAGAATGGAAACAGGGTATTATTAAACCTATGTTCAAGAGTGGGGACCCCAGTAGTCCTGCTAATTACAGGCCGGTCACATTGACTTCTGTAATCCGTAAAATTTTAGAGAAACTGATCAAAAGGAAAATAGAGCACTTTCTTTTGGAGTGTGGGCGT
>JACCGJ010019148.1:0-59552 GCA_013407085.1 Atriophallophorus winterbourni | reverse complement strand
ATACCGATGTTAGTTGGATTGAGTGAGAAGCGATCTTCATCGATGTCTCACTGTGAGGGAGATCTTCGTTTATCATAATTGCCACTCCCCCTCCCGTAGCACCAGTATCCCTATCCTGACGATAGATGGAATACTTAGTTGAAACAAATGACGGAACATGATCATCTGGTTTCAACCATGATTCGGAGATGGCAATTATGTCAACCTGGTTTTCCAGTGCAGCAAGCTGCAGCTCGCCCCATTTATTACGTATACTGCAAGCATTTGTGTACACTACACGGGTATTTCTATTCTGCGCACATTTTAAACTAACTTTACTCGGGGTGGGAGCACCCCGTTTTTTGAAACCGGAGAAGTTGATAAGTGGCTGGACTGCCCTTGCGAACGAGCTTGCACCGGCCTAATGGCAGTTGTACATAGATTTCCCTCGTTCAGAAGCTTACTGAAAAGCGAGTTTTTCATGCTCTCGTATTCTACTGGCGGCCCATTTTGGAGTACATCTTCAATGACAACTACCGCAGATGACTTAAACATTTTATGGTGGCTAAGGTTGATCCCTTTTATGGGAGTTTTCAAGCCAGTCATGGGCGTTTTGAACGCTTTCCATGAAAATGTGGTTGAGGCCCCTTATCTTGGACAACTTTGAATCGCCCATTTGTGTAGCGCTCAAGGTAAGCACTTTTTAAAAGAAGCGTATCCCTGTCCTGCTGGTTCATGAATTCTACCAAGATCGGACGAGCGCTATTTACAGTTGGGTTCCACCGACCTACACGATGGACCCTTTTTACCTGGCAGTTAATTAGCCCTGCCATGCGCAAAATATCTTGAACCCTGGAACGGTCCATTTGGCGCCGGGATTTGCTTTCGCGAATCAGCGGCTCTTCCCTATTTAGTATGAGGAGAGTACGAGATGGCCTCGTTTCCGCCCTTTTGTGGGGTGCAGCAAGCTTACTAACTTGCTCAGCTAAGGCATTTATTTGCCTTTCTAAAGCAACGTAGTTAGCTTGCTGTGTTATTACCGGACATTTACTGTTATCGACGGTTTTCTTTTTTGAGTTCTTTTCCCCCCCTATGTTGCTTTTTTATTCTTATTGATGGTATTGCGGGCAGGGCCGGGTTTTGTTGACGGGGTTGTTCTTATTCTTACGACCTCGGCGTAGGACAACGGAGAACTCTTATTATTTGCCTCAACATTGTTTAAAATACTAGCGGAGGTCCTCAGGAATACTTCCCTGGCATTTCTCTTACACTCCCAACAGACCCATTCCATGAAACTAATTTTACAATAAGTTTCATAATGCTTGGCAAGAATGCCAGAGCATTTTGGATGCGCCCATCTCTGGCACACATCACAAGCTATGCCTTTTACAACCTTCTTACCACATTCACTTGAAATGCAGGGATATGAAGCTTTAGGCATAGTTTGATTTTTTTAAAAATTCAAATAACAATGAATATATATAAAAATTTTCAAAAAACGTAATAGAATATGTTGATTCTAGTTACGATGTGTATATAATGCGATAAATTGATTAACAATTTACAGCAAAAGTCAGAGAACAGCGATTTGGAAATAGATTATGTGTAAGAGCGTGGGAAATACAACCAAGTTGAACGTACCGCGCAAATTGTTCAGTTCAGTTCAGTTCAGTTTGCCCAGGACAGTATGTGGCTAACAAGCCAATCGAGCGTCCAGAATTTCTTTCGGTGGAAAGCTGCAGAGAAGCAACCACCACTGCCAAAGCGTTTTTTCTTATTGTGATTTGGATATCCTCGACGATCGCGCCGCCACGGGATAAGCCAATCGAGCATCCAGACTAGAAAATCTGCAAAAGTAGATAATACAGCACATACTGTCACGAAGATGCAAGGGAATCGGAGCCCCGTTGCTCGCTCGGGCGACTCTTGTCTGGTATGCGCTAAACAGGTTGCGGATAATGCAAAAGCAGTACAATGTGAAATATGTCTCAAATGGATGCATATTCGATGCGCAATTATGAAGCCAGAGACGTATCAGTGGCTTCAGAATATATCATGCGATGTTATTCGGACTGTATGTAAGATATGCCTTCCACCATCAAGTGTTGAGCACAGAAGTAGTCAGAATAAAGTCGTAGCTGCATCTACTAAAGCCGCTAAAGTGCTTGTTGGAGGTGACATAAACGTTGACCCAACCTCAGCTGAGGATAGACACCACCTATCTGTGGAGAAAACTTGCATGCCATTCGCTTCCTCGACTATAAGCCGTTTACAAAATGGTATTAGTATCGAGGATCCATTGAACGTGCAGGAACTGGACGTTTGCTCGCCTTCAACACCGTTTCCTCAACAGTCAGGAAGGAATAAGACTTATGAAGATGTGACGTCGAAGGGTCTACACAGTGATCCGGGCTATGAAATATTGTCACGGCGATTGAGAAAAATAGAGGCTCAGCTAAATGTAGTGGAAGAAGTACCTACTTCTGATAATGCTTTTAGATCTCCGGTCTCAAAGAAGCCACTTTTGGATTCTCGGAAGAGATGCCTTATTATGGTAAATGTTCCTGAGCAAACCGGGGACATGGCTGAAATACGCTTACAACAAGAGCGAACATTCCTACAATCAACCTTTTCAAAGCTTTTTGATCAAGGAGAGGAAGGAGTTACCATCATTTCTGCATTCCGACTTGGCCGGAAGAAGGAGGATGATAAACCGCGGACGCTGAAAATTGTTTTAGCTTCAGATGAGCAAGTCCAGATGGTACTAAGACGCGCTCATCGTCTTAAGGGTGAGCCATTCAAGATACTACGCGACCTATCTCCTGAAGATAGAATCAAAATGAAAAACAGCTACCCAAGAATTGCGAGCACGCAGGGAAGCTGGCGAGGTTGATCTCCATATTGTGGATTTTCGGGTAGTGAGGAGGAGGCCGCACATTCGTTGGAAGCCGCTGTCAATTCAACCCCAGTTAATCATTCTGTGAAGAGATTTCGAGTATTGCTTTCAATGCGAGAAGTCTACGCAATAAACTTGATGAGGTTAGTGAAATTGCCTGTCGGCGACAGCCAGATATCATTGCTGTTACGGAATCGTGGTTAACAATGGATATATCTGATATGGAGTGCGCAATACCACACTATACGCTTTTCAGAAGTGACAGAGTAGCTTCGAGATCTGCCGGTGGCGTTGCCGTATACTTCAAAGAGCACCTGATTGTGGAAGTATTGGAAAGGTTTCAAAATCATGCTGGAAATGCCGAAAGCCTCTGGTGTAAGGTGAAGTCTAGCTCTGGAGCTGCATCACTTGGGGTCATTTACCGCTCACCTGGCGCTTACGTTCCTGTGTTATGTGATCAAATCAAACGGTATGGTATCACTGGTGACTGTATCGTTCTTGGAGACCTTAATGCTCCTGATATAAACTGGGCGGATTTAGTTTCGAGGGGTGAACCGTTCCAACGAGAATTCCTAGATACGATTTTGGAGCTGAATCTGGTGCAGAATGTAAACAATCCTACGAGGATATGCGTCGGGCAAGTTCCTTCTATATTGGATTTGGTGGTCACACCTAGATTCTCTGATGTTACGAATCTGTCTATTGAGACCCCCATTGGCTGCAGCGATCACTGTTCTTTATGGTTCGTTTGGAATCGGGGTCTTCAACCAAGAATACGTACGCATGCCCGGAGAAACTACTGGAAATTAGACACAACGAGTCTAATCACGTCTGCAAACTCGATGGACTGGTCACTCCCTCTATCTACGAATGTTGATAGCTGTTGGTTGGACTTTTTGGGTAAAATAAGATCGCTTGAAAATCATGCCCCATGGATGAATGGAAGATCCCCCGCTAAGGGACCGCCGTGGTTTGATAACGTTATCCGTAAATACATGAAGGTAAGAAAGCGGTTATGGCGGAAGTTTTGTTCTAGTGGATGCACCGATGACTATGTAACCTACAAAGTTAGCCGCAACAAGTGCACCTACCTCAAAAGAGAAAAAAGGCAGAACTATGAAACTCGCTTGGTGGACGAAGCCAACTCGATGCCGAAACGCTTGTTTGCGTACATGAGACGTACAACGAACGCTTCTCAACGAGTACCTTGCTTGAAATCTATGGGAGGTTCGACTGAACATGAAGATGAACGTAAAGCAGTTCTTCTCGCAGCTCAGTACAATTCGGTTTACACAGAGGAGACGTTCCCCATTCCTCTGCTTCATGAGAGCAACGCCGAAATGCCGGATATCTCGATCTCGCCAGAGATGGTGCAGTATTTGCTAGAACGACTCGATGTGCACTCAGCACCTGGCCCGGACGATATACACCCGATGCTTTTAAAGGTATTGTCGAGTATCATACATAAACCACTGGCGCTAATCTTCAATTTATCCCTGAGGTATGGTAAGTTACCTAAAGATTGGAAGTACGGCATTGTCAAACCAATGTTTAAGGGCGGTGAAACCAGTGATCCGGCTAACTACCGACCGGTTACCCTCACTTCGGTAGTTGTGAAGACTCTGGAGCGACTGCTGAAGAAACAGATTGAAGATTTTCTCCTTACAACCAGTCAATTAACATCTGCTCAACATGGTTTTACACCAAGACGATCATGCTCATCCAATCTCATCACTACTCGCGAGCACTGGTGTGCTGAACTTGATCTGGGTCACCCGGTAGTCACTGCCTTCATTGACTTCAGTAAGGCTTTTGACCGTGTTCCATTTCAACGTCTATTGCTCAAGCTCCGTGCTCGTGGTGTAAAGGGACCTGTTCTAACTTGGATTGAAGACTTCCTTGTTGACCGTTATACACAGGTCGAGGTTAACGGAGTTAAATCGGAGGTTACACGTCCAACTTCCGGGGTTCCGCAAGGATCTGTTCTCGGCCCGTTACTTTTCAAAGTATATGTTAATGACCTCCCCGACTCATTAAATACGAATTGTCTTCTTTTCGCGGATGATCTGAAAGTTTGGGGTACAGTAAGCTCTTCTGCTGATAATACCATTTTTCAGAACGAATTGAACAAATTGCTTGATTGGACGGTACAATGGCAGCTTCCTGTAAACCGACAGAAAGAAATGCGCTGTGATGCTTTTGGGGCCAAGCACGCCTGAAGGTGCGTACTTCCTCGGGGATCATCAACTGAAGTAGGTTGATACTGAACGTGACCTGGGTACAATTGTGACTCGGACGCTTAAATCGAAGGAGGATACGAACAGAAAAGCTGCTGCTGCAAACCGCGCATGGTGGGCTATTAGTCGGTCTTTTTCGGTGATTACTCCACAAATGTTCCGCATTCTTTATTCCACATACGTGAGACCAGTTTTGGAATATGGTTTGCCAGCCACCTATCCTCAAACTAAGGGAGAACGTGACCAGTTGGAAAATTGCAAAGGCGGGCGACGAAACGAGTACAAGGATTGAAATCAATTCCTTATGTGGAGAGAGTTCAACGCCTCAACCTCATGTCGCTCAGTATTCGGCGTGTGCGCTACGACCTGCTGCTAACTCGTCGCATATTACTGGGAGCTTATGGTGATGAGCTGCGCGAGTTTTTCCCTCTCGTGACGGACTCAAGAACCCGTGGCCATGCTCTAAAGCTTCAAAAGCGAAGGACACTACGCCTACCACAGGGATTCACGATCTCAACAAGAATTGTTAACTTGTGGAATGCGCTTCCGGAAGAGGTTATCTCAGCGAGCTCTGAAAACCAATTCAAGCAACTTTTGGATAAGGTGTTGCCTCTAATCACGGCGAAGCTGAACAACACTGGACAGGATTTCTTTAACTGAGGTTCTCCTGGACTAGGTTGCTGATATAAGCAATGCGGCTTACAATCGTTTATCCTCGTCTATTTCCCTAAACACACCTCTTCCGAATTTTACCCACATCCCAATACTAGCCTCCTGCTTCCCTTGTTGTGGCTTGACCCCATGTCGTCTATCAAGAAGAAGAAGAAGAAGAAATCTCCAAAAAATGAAATATTTCTGATTGAACTTCTCGATAATCGTACTTTTAAGCAAATAAATATTTAAGTCGTTAATAAGTCACATGAATAAATTTTCTTGTTATTACTTCGTCATTGTGTATCACGTTATTACACATTATTTAAGAGTTATAATGCCGAATATTTTCGAATAAATATTTTCACTCAAGCTCTCACACGTGGTAAAAGTCGACAGGACGTTTCCGTGCGTGCATTCATCTGGTACGGACTTAGCCTCGTAAAATACATACGAGATTACACCAATTTTTGTAGAAATTTGTCGACATTGATATTCAAACAAAATTGTCTTCAGAAAATGCGATGAATGAGCATACCAGTGGTACGCTTGACGGGAACAAAGATTTCATGAAGGCTCCAACGACGCAAAATTGGTGGTTAAATCTGTTGATTATTTGATCGAAACATAAGACCAACAGCGGATTGTAATGCCTGATAAAATTCGGGTTATGATTGCTTTACTAACTTAAATCTCAACTAATCCGAAAATACAAAACACTATTCATTACGCGAAATATTTTATTTATTTATTTGAAACTATTTTCAATGCTTTCATTTATTTTCAAACTTTACCTGAATAATAATACGCTATTAATTAACGAATACCTGATTGATATAATCATTCGATAACCATCCCGATTTCAAAAACGCCTCACATTGAAAGCTTTTTTATTCCTAGGTATGCTATGCAGTTATATCTGGTATCAGATCGCTTACACTCAAACACGATATATGGGAACCAAACAACCGAAAACTCTGATAAGAGCAAGCCTCGTAATTGGAATAATTTCATCTCTAGGACTGACTATAACAGGAAACTTTCAGGTTTGTGAATGCTTGCCTCATTCTACAGTATAAAATGTAGGTCTTCGCGATTAACGAAACTTTAATCGTAAACAATCTGTTTTGATTCGCTTTTAGTTTGATTATAAAGCATTGCAACTGCAATTATAATTTCTTGGTTCTGTATTGAAGATGTTGTTTTACTCAATCGGTGGTAATAGTTGTCAGATGGTCGGAAGGAGTAGTTAGCTTCTATCAAGAAAATTGTAATATCGGCTATAAAGAGATTTGATTATTTTTCGTGTATTAATAATATGCGTCAACATAAACATAATTTGATTGAGTAATAATTCATAATAATTCATTGAGCAGTGAATTGATGGTTTGTTGAGTAGGTCTGCGAAGCTTTTACTTTGTTCAAAATAAGCTGAAGAATATATTGAAAAGGGAATCATAAAATACGTATGATATCATTGTTATGATGTATGCCATTTAGAATAATACAGGATAGATAAAGCAAAAATATAACTTTTGTTTTCTTTATATAAGATTTAGTTATCTTATGGTTGTCTATCAGCGTGAAAACTGGCTGGCATGTGAAACAAGTAGCACTTGTATGCCGTTGTTGGATAAGGCTGGTACGACCAACTTGTTCCATCACATGTGTAAAAACACATGTTTAATGTGGTTAAACCCATAACCATGAACCAACATACTCATTTGCATGCACTTCCACCACACACTTGTTGACCATTCCTAAACTGTTTCAAGCGCATGCGGATCATGATCTTTCTGCCCCTATATGATGAATGCAAAGAGTACGAAACCGGTCGTGGGCTTGTATGTGATAGAAATGCATGCACATGAGTATTTTTGTGAGGCATGTTGTTTTAGTGTTTCCTTACTGTGCCCGCTTTAGAATAATCGTATGATTATTGCTTGTATGCAACCTAAACACTGCCTCTTTCGATTGATAATGTTTGATAATAAAATTATACGGCACGACATTTTGTTATGTAGCATGACTATTTAACCGAACTTAATTTGTTTTTGTTATAGCAAGTGAATTCACCCCGAGTATGTCCCGATGATATTACAAAATACAGAATGGTTCTGGTCAACTGTGTTTATTTGTGTTAATTGATGTCTCAATTTTTATTCGAGTAATTTCTGGTGATGGCTATTCATGGTTTACGGATTTATTTAAAATTTCTTCAAATTTCTCAAACTAATGTAAATACCTTCTGGTAAACAGTTTATTATTTAATAATTGATATCAATTCCAACGTCTTGCTATTCTGTTAATAATCAAGAAGCCAGATATTTCTCTTTCAATAATGTGCTACGGGTAGTTATAACATTGATTTCAATATATACACATGAATTCCACAATATTAAAATTAATAAGGAATAATGAAACAATTTCATCTACAGATTTCTTCATTTGTTAACAAATTCATTTAAAAGAATAATCTCTTTACAAAAAACAGGAACATCTGAAGGAAAAATAGTTTCTTCATCTAACGCCATTGAAGCGTCGCGTTAAAATCAGAATGAAACAATTTACCCCGGTATCAACTTCTTGAAGAGAAAAACCCCATCTTAAAGGTGGTTGCTGGGATAATCTAAAAATACAGTGCCTCGTGATGCCAACATGCAGATAAAACTAGGGTTTAGGCTTGGCAATTATATTCCAGAGTTAAGCCACAGCTTAACGAGAAAGATAAAATCGAATTCTAAATTTGAGCGGGTTTCAAAATAAATTTTAACGGAATCCATGTTTATTACATATCCAAATTATCTATTACCTTGCTGTTGGTTAACGACAAGATGTAAACCTAACGACCCTAAAAATAATTTAAACAATATAATTTGGATTTTGGATTGCTTGCAGCAAACACCAAATTTGCTCATTTTTGGCGATCCAACATTATACTGATTGGTACACATTTTCACATTTCAGCGTATCGCCGTCGAAATCGTGCACGACATCGGTGCAGGGTTGGCCTTTGTAGGAATCACAATCTACATATTTATCGTGGCGATAATTTGCCGACGCCACTTGGGCTATCGGCGAATTTATTGGGTTTCCCGTCTGCTCATTGGTTTTGGGTGTTTGATTACCTCGAGTATATGTATGTTTAATGTTTTTTCTTCTTATAAGCCAGTCAAATACGATATGGTCTGTAATTAGAATCCTTTCTCTTGATTACAGTCGCTGGTTCGTTGATTGCTTTACAGTACCTCTATGATGGCGACCCAAAACAAGTTATATTCGTGATAAAACCTGGAGACAAAGTAAGTAACATTATGATATAATTTAATTGTCGAGTTGTTGATTGTATTGTCTGCGGAAAATTCAGTTTCGCACGGATACACTGAATAAAGGGAGCATACTTTACCCAGCGATTGGCAATATATTCTTGGTGATAATTTTCAATGATATCGTTCAGCATATTCATGAAAGTCATAGATTAAGTATAAATCATTTCTTTCGTAGGCTTCTGTGCCTGCTCGTTCGTCCCTCAAACCCGTCTAATTATTGCCAGTGATTAACGTCCTGGGGCAACCTTCGCTCTTCTCTGCTTGTACCGGAGGCATTACCTATTGAATTTAAAAGCAAATGGTGCTTATTCTATAGGATGGATGATAAAAACATCAGCTCGCATAAGAACAAATCCATGCATGGCCCCAATTTCAATTGCGTTATGACCCACACCTCGAGGAGAGTCGATGCAACGTTATTAAAGTCTAATATTTTACGCATACTATCCGTTTATTACTTTATGATTAATACCCGGAGACAAATGAGTCCATGTTTAGCAAACCCGAAAATTATACACTAAAAATCCAAATAGTTAACTGTTTATTGTACACAGACAAAAAGGGCAATCCTGGTTAGCATGAGTAATCTCTAAACCAGCATTTGCGATTGCGGTCATCGCTGTTCTCAGCACATGTTGCTCTTATATTATACCGGTTGGTGATATTCTGCGAACTATCCGAGAGCTCGTGTTTTTCCAACTTTGTTTGCTCACAACTTTACAATATTCGAGAAACAGCGTCAACATTCTTTAAGTCTCATTCATGAAGGCAATGTAAAATCTGTTCGATTTCTTTAAAAAAATTAATCAATTCACAAATGCCTCCTTTTATTTCCAATGTAAAAAGGCATTAACTTATGAATGATTGTTTTTCATTAATTGAATGCCGAAAAATATAGATAACTCAACCATTGTGCTAAAAAGTGCTTCGTAAAATCAATCCACCTGTGATGCACCGACGGTGAGTTACTAAGTTCACATGTATGACCAAGCATCACATCATTTACTGCCGGTTTAGCTTGTACCGTCGTGTTCAATACATAAATAGAACACGGGTGCTTTAAAAATCGTTTTCGTAAAACAAATAGATTCTCATGCCAAGTATGGTTCACACGTTTGAATGACGCAGCGTTTATCTTGAACATTGCACAAAAACAGCGTATCAATCTCTCAACGTTCACACTTCGATTGCGTGCGTACTAAATGCTTTACTGTATGGCAGTGAAACCTGGACCATCCACGCAATACACGAACGGAAGCTAAATGCTTTCTATTTACGAAGCATCCGTCGTATCTTGAACATATCGTAGGTGGATAGAGTGACTAATCCTGAAGTGCATTGAAAAGCTGGTCTACAGTGCATGTTCACCCTATTACGACAGCGCCGCCTGCGGTGGATTGGTCATGTCTACAGAATAGAAAATGGTCGTATTCCGTTGCAATTAGGAAGTCGACCGTTGGGCAGACCGCACTTGCGGTACAAAGACGCTTAAAAAAGAGACATGAAAGCTCTTAGCATTGACCCCGTGAGTTGGGAAATACTTGCTCTTGACCGCTCACATTGGAGGCATTGTGTAAAGCGTCGTATGCAAGCTGGGGAGGAGCAGATACAACTCTTGGCTACTGAACGCAGATCACGCCGCCAGCGTTCAACTGATGCACTACAACTAAGTTCTGACCATCTTTGCAAGCGCTGCGAGAGAGATTGTTTATCCCGAATCGGACTGTTTAGTCATTCAAAAAGCTGTAGAACAATAACATTCATGCGATTGTGATGTACATCCATGGTCGACATCGACTGAAGGAGGTCAACAACACCAACCAGTTGATCATCTTTTGCTTTAATTAGCTACTCGCTACCGTTTAACTAAGATTGTAGTTATCCAAGTGCAAGTGAGAGAGAAATAATTGTAGGTTTGAAAAATTTGGCGAAACTGTATATAAGTGGCTAGATTATTATCCGTAGGCTCTCAGTAGTACAATTTGGATATATCAGCCTAGTTAATGGTCCAGTTAGAACCAATGCAATGTATTGTGAAATGCATAGACGTTTTTAAAGGTAAACGAAAGTGTTCATCTTCATCGCAATATTCAGCATGTTGAATGTGACACTTTATCCCAACACAATGAGATCCTACAGTGATATATTATTCGTGAATGGCAAATTTTGGCGAAGTATGGTAAAAGACACGCGATTGTATTTTAACCCTAATATTTTATTAATCCATGCTTTGAGCCATTGATTCTAATACTGTGATTTATTGACAACTTACGGCTAGGTGGGTGAAAGTGAACGGTATTTTTAGGTTACCGTATTCGATTATTAGATATTACGTTGCTATGTGCGTGTGTAGTGAATTCGTTAAGGGACGTAGGTTTCCAAAGAAACCGTAGACACGTTCAAGTTAGTCGATCTCCCGACTTTTTATTTAATTGATCTGAGATTCGCATAAAGTTAAGCCAAGTCGAAATATTGATTATATATCGGATCCTAATTTTGCGTGCTCCGAAATCATTAACACAGAACCATTCTGTGATAATTGCAAATAAAATGTGATTTCAATCACTCAAATTTGTATTTAAACGCTATTCACAGCAACGATTCAAATGCAAACCAAGGAGTTGAAATAGTTTAACCTGGTTCAAGAAAACGTTGAGCCAATTTCCCGATATAAGTGCTCAAAATGTTCAGGAAAACTTCGTTTAATTTCAACAGCATGATCTCCTAAACAATCTTTAAAATTCTGGAAACCAACTCCAGCTCCTGACCAGCATGCGTAGTATTCGCTGATCAAGTTGAGATCTTATCAGCAATACAAGGGCTATTATAATTAGCGTTCTAACCTCGAGGTGTATCCGGGATTTGGAGCTCTTTAGTTTATAAACGAGTGAAACAACAAGCAACAAAACACAAATGAAAAACAACAAACTAGACCCACCCGGCATTTTTATATCTATTAATGTAAAGGCTCTTCCAGAGTCAACTTTGGAGAAATTTCATGAGTCACATTAAGCAGGTGTTGATTGTACTCAATTTCGTTAGAAGAACGCATGTGATTAAAAACTTGAAGCGTGTACAATAGTTAATTCTTCATACTAGTTTACGCTTGAGTACATTACGAAAACGTGTAAGCCGAATATACAAAGTTAAACTTGTATGCCACTGTTGCATAGGGTTCGTACAACGAACCACGATGTTCAGATACAAAATCACAAAGTGATTCTTGGTCAATCACTCAAGTCGCTTATGGATGATAAAATTAATGTGTTGCTGTTGTTGTTAAGGTTGGGGATGTGTGTGACATGAATGTTCGTCAGTTAAGCACACTTTAGCCATTAATTCAATAGAATAGAGTGTATTTCACTGGGAATGTGAGAAAAACATTACAATAAATGTCTTGAGCGCTTGATTAGGAATCAGTTTATGATTCTGTGTTTGAACATCGTGATTCGTTGTACGACCCTTATTTTAGGGTGCATCTACGACTGACCATTTTTACCACTATACTACTGTTTCAATGCTCAGTGAACCTAATCTTGCTCTGTCCACTTAATGACGGTAAACTGCCATAAACCGGCTGTTGAGTGTAATTTGTGGGGATGTGAGCAACGTGTTACAATAAAATTACATTTTCAAATCAATGGTTTGATTTTTCGAGTATTATTTGATATTATTCTGAGTAAATATTTTTGAATATTGGAATCACTTTGGCTGATGAATGTGTAATGCTTATGAACGATAATAACTATCCATTTGTTTGTTATTTCTGTTATGCATGTAGAAATTCAAATATAAATGGCCATCGCAAGAGTATACATTTATCTGTTGGAAAAGTCGCAACTGGAAGAGGAGCTTGCACAAGTCAAAGATTCTGTGGGGCCATTAATCAAGCATAAAACATGTAAACTGAAAATACTAATAGGCTCAACGTTACCGACACTAAGCAATTCTTTGGAAAAGGTTGAATGGTTGCCGCACGGCACCCAGGAGAGTGTTTAAAATGTCTTGAATCTGAAACCGTTTACATCGAATGACACGTTAACCAAAGTTGCCACCAAATGAATTTCGCTTAGTGCCATCTGCACCAACGCGCCAGAGTCGACTGAGACGTTATTCTCGAATACACACCAGAATGTCTTGCTGAGTGGTTGAAACTGTGCCCTCGGATGAATCTAAAATCGATCCACCAGGTTTCGTTGATTCGCTTGAGTCGTCCACCCAAAGCGCTACAACCAGATAAGCCGCGCTTTCTCAAGGTAGTAGTGCAAAATGCGAAGGATTTAGAAGATATACTTCTATCGACATACTCGATACGGGACCGCATGGAAAATACATCTCGTGTATTTGCTGATGTGCCTCATTCAAAGCGGGTAAATCGCCACTGGAAAGGAACCAAAATAAAACAAATGATCGCAATAAACGCATCTTTACTCTCTTAAATGTCCCAGAAGATACCACTTGTTCAGATACAAAGTGTAAATCCAACTACAACATACAACAGTGGAGATTTATTAGTAATGCTATCCAAACCAGCATTGTTATCGATAATTTACAAATGCCGAAGTCAGCTATTTAGGAATTAAATGATCCACGACCTCATAAAATGACATATTTGACCACCCATATGGTGGACACCGTGTTTAACAATTAGAACCAGTATCGATACAAAGTTCTACGAGAGATCAAAATTATTAGTAAACACGTGAAAACGGACTCTAACGTGGAAGTTACCGAGCCTGTTTGTACTGAGCACAGCGATGCCGCGAATCCTGATCCAAAAAAAACGGATATCGACCGACTCTATGGGAGTCGGTGATGTAATATACCCATTAAAACGAGTCCCACCATCTTTGACACGTACTCAATATATCTGTTCAAATACTCATCATCGAATACTTTTATCCAGATTAAATGTTTGTACACAAAACCATAATGCTTGGTAAATAAGTTACCTGAGGTAATCGAGCTTTGTCAAAAATATTCGGCAGTCCTGATAGCCGTAACGGAAAGCTGGTACAATCAGCACTTAGCTGAGGAGGAAATTTCCATTCCAAACGTGTTTCTTTTTCATCGTACTCGAATGGACCTTGGAGGAGGAGGTGTTGCTATTTACTATGGCCAACAACTCAGGTTCAGAGAAATCACGGATAATGATTTAATGCTGGAAGATACACTATGGTGTTCACTTGAATTAGCAACAGGTGAAAACTGTGTTGTTGCTGTGATTTACCGACGACCGTCAGCAGACGAAGCATACAATGATACTTTACTTGAAAAACCTCAGCTGGTTGTTTCTAGATATCATAGCAATGTCCTGATCATGGGTGACTTTAATCTACCGAATTTACTAAAAATCGAGATTCCACCGGTGAATTCTTTCGATCACCTATTCTACGAAATGTTCAACGAAATTCCTTTATTTAACCACATCTCAGCAGCACTTGCTTCAGAGGCACAAACACTCCGTCCATACTCGATCTTGTTCTGACGAGCGAGAAAAAAGTCATCGAGGATATCCGCTATGAAGCACCACTTGGAAAGTGTTTCCATGTAGTCATTGTTTTCAAATATATATCTGAAGCGAAAAGAGCTAGTGATGCTCAAAAATTGATAAGAAAAATCGATACGGTTCCATTATCAATAGCTATTCAAGCAGTCACCGACTGGGCACCGATGAACACTGATGTCAAACACTGCTGGTCATCGATACTTCAGAAAATCAATCAAATAATAGAACTCCACTCAAAATATTTTCTAAAAAACTGAAAACGTGATTCAAATTCGTGATTCGGAGTCGAACACGGAAATGAATAAAGATAAGAGACTGTGCGTGGAGAAGCAACATACTGCTGGTAAAACCTGAATCCTCGGAAAGCTTACACTTGTTGAGACAAAAATTTTTTACACTTGTCCAGGAGGATAAAGAAGAGTATCAAATAATTTCGATCGATACAATTGAACGAAATCCGAAGCTCCTCTTCCATATCATGAACAGAAAGGACAGGGTAAATCCAGGCGTTTCCGATTCACTTAATATGACTGGAACTACATCCACAGCTCTCGAAGCCACCAACGAACTCGCTCAATTTTACTCTATAGTGTTCCACACAAACGAGTGCTTATGTTATGATATACCTGCATTCATATCACAAATTAACACAATAGACGAAATCGCTGTGAAACCAGAGAGTGTCCCGGCAAGTCTACTCAAGTTAAATACAGAAATCCCCGAGCGCTGATGAAATAACTCATTTCCTCCTAAAACAATGCGCCCATGCTCTATTCTCACCACTATATGGACGTTTCAACCGGTCACTGAGTTGTAGCAAGGGTGAGCCTGACGGGAAATTTGGATTAATCACTCCGATATACAAAGGCGGGAACCGCTCCGATGTGTCTAAATACAGACCATTCACGTTGTTGCCAGTGATCTCTAAAGTTCTCGAACGATTTGTAGCTGACGAACTTATCAAACATTTTGAACAAAATAAACATCTTTCTATCGCACAGCACGGATTCAGGACAAGACAATCCTGCCTCACCAATCTTCTCATAACACTTGATAACTGTACTCGAGCCGTGGATAATGGATACCCTATCCATGCTTGTTACTTGGATATGTCTAAAGCTTTTGACCGTGTTAACCACAGCATACTGCTACATAAAATGGAGCAGCTCGTTGTGGGTGGCTGATTATTGGCTTGGATACAGGATATCTTGACTGGTAGAGTTATCAGGGATAGAGTTGATGGGACACTATCCGGCCCAGCAGCAGTTTCTAGTGTTGTACTTTAAGGCTCATGCTAGTGTCCATTACTCTTCCCGGTGTACGCGAACGATATACCTGAAATAGTATGCAGCAAGATCATTTTATTTGCGAATGACATTAATGTCTGGACTAACGTACGCACTATAGAATATTGTCAAATTCTACAAAATATCTCGAAGCACTTCATACGTGGTCCTTACGAAACTTCCTACTATTCAACATCCAAAAATGTAAAATGTTAAACGTCGGTAAATCATTCGAATTCGCATACTCTCTGGGATCTCAGCAACTTTCATGGGTTACGGAAGAGAAAGACCTGGGTGTTTGGATTACTCATTCATTCATTCAGTCAGTCCTCTCCGTGCCGGGTGGCACATGAGGCGAAGACAACTTCACGCCAGTGGTTCAGGTCTGTCGCTACTTCCATTGCCGTCTGCACCGTGAATCCTTGTGCATGTAGTTCGCGTTCCAACGTTCTGCGCCAAGTTTCCTTGGGCCGTCCCCTTTTTCGTTTACCTTGCGGATGCCAGTGCATGGCTACCTTCGTACGGGATCCATCCTGCAGACATGACCGAACCACTGATCTGTTGTCATCGTTTCCGTAGCAATGTAGGTTTTACGGTATAGGATTGTTTGCCCTAAGCCCAACCCTCCTCCTTTCTCAGATGGGCTTGGGACCGTCATTGGCGGAGTTGTGTTTGGATTAGCATTAACTTAAAGTGGTAGCAGATTGCAGGGCTGCAAGTTAATTATTCTACACTCTAGATCAGATTATCGAAGGTTTTTCTTTGCTGACCTAGCTTCTTTTATATGGAACTCTCTGCTCCCACAAGATATTTCTGCATAAAGCCTGAACATGTTCATGGCTGAACTTGACAAGTATATGTTGACCAAATCCAACCTCGCACCTGAATACACATCCTGGCTTTCCAATATTGATAAAACCTTTGTGTTGTTTTTATGCATTCCCTAAATTTTTAATCTATGGTTACTGTAAATTATTTGCTTTTTGGACAATTGAAACTTTGAATTGCTTTGAACTTTGAAGATTCACCTCACCTCGTTATTATTTAAATTATCTTAGTAGTGACATGCTTCTCGCAAACATCAGATTAACTTTTCATGATTCTTTGACTTGAAGGAAGTATTTTCTGTTTGAAACGGTTTCCAAATATATTTATAAATATGTGCCCACCAGAAAAATTATATTTAAATATTTCCCAGCTTTGATGGAGTTGAACCTAAAAGATAATTAATAGCACAACCATTCGTCGAGATTTGCAATAGTTCGGTGACAATGGAACCAAAACTTCCTTTAAATTGAGATACGATAAATCAGTTGCACATACGTTTTTGTCGACTGAATTTTATAATAATTAATTCAATGTCATATTCGAATTTGATGTATTTTTCGGACTAGTAGTATAAATCTATTGATTCTTACATCAGTAAAATAAAATGTGTGTTACTTGTCGCGAATAACAAAAGTCTGCTGATATGAACCTTTTCAATGAAAGTGATGGTGAGATCTCTTGAGATATGAAACGTAAGAATAAAAAAATTAAATAAAAGCACGAATTTCAATCGGCTATACTAATTCCCATTAATTTCATTTTCAGGCATATCCCGCATCGATAACCAGTTCAGTTTCTGAATGGCTATTGGGCACACTCGTTCTAATATTTTGCCTAACTTTGGTACCGGAATTTCGGAAATATTCCCTCAAACTTCCAGAAGTAAGTTACACATGTGCAACCTAATATGTTGAGAGGAAATTATGTTCAATTCATAATACAAACATTAATCTTTCCAAAATATACATTTGCATGCTTTTCCTTCACACACCCCACGACCGGTTTCGTGCTGTTTGCACTCATCAGGTAGGGACAGTAAGATCAGGATCCACATGCGCTTGAAACAGTGGAGGAATGGTAAACAAGGAGCGCTTGTATGCCACTGTTGGATAAGGCTGGTACGACCAACCTGTACAATCACATGTGTCCAAACACATGTTTGATGGGGTTAAACCCATAACCATGATACGAAATATTCATTTGCATGCTTTTCCTTCACACACACCACGACCGGTTTCGTGCTGTTTGCACTCATCAGGTAGGGACATTAAAACCAGGATCCACATGCGCTTGAAACAGTGGAGAGATGGTAAAAAAGGAGCGCTTGTATGCCACTGTTGGATGAGGGTGGTTACTTGGGCATATCAAAGGCGTTTGAGCCCGTGGACCATTCTATACTACAGAGCAAGCTGAAGGATGTTGGTATTACCGTGTGCCTTCTTACCTGTCTGTGAAGTTACCTTCTTAATTGCAAGACAACTCTGCGTATCGATGGTGTGATGTCTAGGGAAATCGAAGCATCTAGCGGTGTCCCATAAGGATTATCACGTCTTTGCAATATCTTTTGGCTTACTATATCCGACCAGGTGACTCCAAATATTTTTCAGATGAATTATACCAAACGCGCTTATTGATGAATATAGTATATATATTCCCAAGTGTTATAAACAAATATACGATGATCGTTTACCCTTTAATTTCTGCAGGCAGTTAGCGTCTCGAGTGAAAAATTGGCGACCCTGGATCCGGAATAATTGAGGAACTTCATTCCCAGGATTATGTCCTTGGGAGAAAAAAATTTGTTGAAATAAAAGGCGGTTATTTTGTCACAAATTTAACGTTCAAATTTTGAAATTTGGTAAAATGTGTGGGTAATGAGCGTAGACATAACGCTTTACTTTCTTTAAACGCCGATGGAAAGTGGTACGTTTAATCCCCTATAATAGTGTTTCATCACCGTTATTACTATAATTCTAACTAATCGTTTTCTACGCTGGGTTTATACTGATATTCGTTTGGAGAAGTATGTCGAATTCAAATGTAGAGTCAAAATTAATTTGATATTTTATTGTTAAATGTTTAAGTACTTCAAAAATTACTATAATTTACTAGTAGTTCAGCTTCGTGGTATTATGTCACTGATGGATTTGTAGAGAGAAATCTAGATTCGCATTTGCACAAGATGGCAATGTACATCATAGAGTAATGTACAGTAAAGTCACAGCTTGGTTTTCAAAAGAATTGAACTAGTGAAATCAAGAATTGATCAGCAGAATCGACTTTAATATGCTAGAAGTTGATGTTTTTCATCACCTGAATTTGAGAAAACTATGTGAGATTCGGTGAAGTCAGAAATAAGTCAGTCAGATGCTCAAAATTTGGTGTTCATGCGAGGAGCAAATATGATTCATTTGGATGAAATTTAACGAACTTCAATGGAAAAATACTCATGATGCGTAAAATACGGAAACCCATCAAGCTCTTCTGCTGCAATACTTCCAAACACCACGAATCTATTCGTTGTCTGAGTGTGATGGTCAACTTTATAAGCACGGTGGACATTGAAAGCTAATCTATGTGGTGGTTCCTTTGATCAGCTTGTCCGATGATTGTTCACATACACTAAATTGAGTAGAATATCATGAAGATATAAAAATTTAGGAGCCATTAATCATTGGTTGTTTTAAAATTTGATAGTATATTGGGAAGTACAAGTGTTTGAAAATAAAATTATACTTCGAATTCACATTTACAGTCTCCATTGGTTGATTGCAAACAGCTAGAAATAGGTACTGGTGTGCTAGTACGGGGGAATTACACTCTTAAAATTATTGTCATTTCCGTTGTTTTGATCATTTAAAGTAGATCTACTTTGTGGTTCATTCACTCAAAGTTTAGTTGTGTTAATCCGAGCAACTCTCTCTTCCAATTCATTTTATTATATATTCACTGATTCACGTCTTACTGAAACTAATCCTTATGTCACCACTTGATTACAAACTGTTTTCAATGTTCAAACTCATCTTAACTTTATAATCAATTTTCTCTTCAAAATAACAATAATAATTACCGCAAGATCTAAAGTCCATTGCAGTATGAATATATGGTTAAGCTATCCAAAAAGCAAGAATATCACGGGAATTCTTCTCCCAACGCGATTGTATCTAACTCAATGGCTTGAGAAGTGTTCTGTTTAGTTTACATATAAATGACACTTTGTCGATGAAACTGATGTTACCTTGATGCTTCAGACAAGGTCAAACTCGAACTCTGAAAAGATCAGTTTACAACATTGGGATGCGAAAGAACCCGGTTATCTCAGCGCCCTGGCATGAGTATATCTGAGAAATTTTAGCATCTGATTAATGATCACGGAAGATTTCACATTTTATAGTTTTCTATCAGAAAAATGGTGTATATGATGTTCGCTTTCCAATCAAACGGATTTAAATCGAGATAGTCTCGGAACTAGATAAATAAGCAGAAAATTTGACGAAGACGTTTAGGTGATACGCTTGTGAACTGTGTAAAATTAGTACCATGAATTTATGCGAGAAATCATGAGAATTAATATCTAATGATTCAAGATTCAAGATACACGGTTGAAAAAGCAATTAACTTTACAATAAGCACAGGGTGGAAATATAGGTATATATATATATATATATATATATATATATAAATCAAAATCAATGGGACAATGACAGCTTATTAATAGTTTGGGGAAAAATTCGGATTAGCTCTCATATAATCGTCAAGTTTTGATTTGAATATAGATAAACTGTTTGAGCTTACCAAATCGGAAGGTAGGGAATTCCAAGCAAAGCACACACGTACCGAATAAAAATACCTGCGGCAGTTCCGTTTGGAATGTGGTATTTCCAACTTGCAACCATGGCCACGGCTGTTGCTGGAAGTTCGAAGGTGGAACGATATATACAGGGGGTGGGAAACAGTAGTGAGTATTTTGTATGCGAGGATGAGATCACCTCGCATTCTCCTTTGTGCAAGTGTCCTCATTTGCAGTTGTCTGTGTCGCCCGGCAAATGGCATATTTTCGAGATCAATGACAAGCTTAGAAGCTCTCCGGTATATGCGATCCCGGAGAAAGGTATCTTTTTGGAGCCATGGTGTCCAGGCTTGTGCGGCATAATCTAGAGCCGGATGTATGAGAGGAAAACACCCGGGGAAAACGTCCAAATATCCGCCGTAGCATGTCGAGCAGCCAAGACGCGCTTTTGTAAACGGTTTCGCATTGTGGACCATTATTCAAACTGCCGCAAATCCATACACCGAGGTCCTTTTCTTCTTCGGTGTACTCCAGGTTTATGTCGCCGAGCTAGTATGGATAGGAAAAGCCAAGGTCACGACCAATCTGAATCATCTTCGACTTTTTCATATTCAATGACAGTTTATTTTCAGATTACCAGTTTACCATTATTGAGCAACTTGAACAACAACCTACACATGTCACCCATACCACGGCCCTAGTGTTGTACAATATGCTAAACGAAATATTTAATCGGATCATTTAGCTCAAAAATCACAGGAGGCAACTTCACATCACATTCTGAGTTTTCCTCTACGAACTACTAACGGTTTGGTTGTATTCCATGTAGATTTTTGTTTATTAAATGATTCGTTGTATAAGGATACCTGTTTTATGTATTCCTGGTAAGCTAAACAAAGTTAGGAAATAGATTGGTCACGAACGTTCACCGAAATTCTGCATGACTCTCTAAAATGGAACTCAGCTAGTGTCATGACGATGATATCACTATTAATGGTTCTTTAATCTTTCAATCACACTTCGAAATTGTGTCAAAAACTAACTGGGAATTACTAGTCGCTATGCCAGTTTCTTGACGTTTAGAAGCATGTTTCCATAATAAATCCAGCTGTTAATATGAAGCCTGTTCAGGAAATCGTTATCTAACTTTCGCCCCTATCTAATGCACGTAAGCTAATGTTTGGATCGGAATTCAAGTTTAATAAGTACCTGTTCTTTGTGAAGTGTTTCTAGTCTAGGTGTTTAATCGTTAAGCTTCACCGAATCACCGTTTTGGTTCACTTACAAAAATCAATTTTTATTCTGAACATGTGTTTCACATCGATTTGCTTCAAGTGCACGCGTGACCTTACGATAAACATGACTGGCTCCGGTAGATCAGGGTCATGTATCGTTAGATGTGCGCTATAGGTTCACGAAAAGAAGTTTAGTAGGTTTGAAGTGGTGAAAAGCGTGGCACTTGACCAAGATCCATAATCTGGTCTCAAAATGGCTTCTATGCCGGAAGATAAAATTTACCGAAATTTTGTTTCTAACTGAATGCTCTGGAATTCGTTTCATCGGCAATGGTTATTTAAACGCTGTCAGACGTCAAAGTATTGTGGTGCTCACATCCCCATCCCTTACACACCACTACCGGTTTCAGGCTGTTTGCATTCGTCAGGTGAAGACAGTACAAATATAACTTTGTCAAACGTCATTCTGTGTTATCATTCCACATATGCATGCATTTCCATCTAAAACTCCTCACGTCCTGTTTGCACTCATCACGTACGATCAAGATTCCCATGCCTTGAGTCAGTAGAGGAATGGTAAACAAGTTTTGAACTTGCAAGGCTCTGTTGGATAAGGCTAGCATGACTAATATTTTCGATCACATGTGTCCACACTTGTTTGAACACATGAACACTTTGAATATTTGTGTACGATTAAATGCCTACTCAGAACAAAATTTTTTACCTTGCAACAAAATACGGTTTTTATCTCAAACCACGACTGGTTTCGTGCAATTCTAGTTCATCCAGCGGGAAATAAACACAAATTTTGAAAGAAATTAATCACTGAAGCAAAATGAGTACCAGCTCAGAGATGAATTGTAATTTACATTCTTTGATAGGATTTATTCGTCACAGCAGTTTATTACCCATATAAAATTTCCGGGATCATAATTACAATATATGTTGATGTTTCGTTGTTCAAATTTAAAACATTGAACACGTTCTGAATGGAACTTCACTCGAAGCATTTGTTGAAATTGTTCATAGTTTTATTACTATAAGACAAGTTGTGACAAGACAAAAACATTTTATCGACATTTGAATAATTACATCTCGATGACTCATAAAACACATGGCCAATTTCATTTACTTATGGTAAGTGTCTTGTGAATTGGTATCTGGAATAGGCTGCATGTGAAAATTTCGTAGTCCAGTTTTTCGTTCACTGCCACGCCCTTCAGAATCCTACACATTAGTTCCTCGCTCTACATGTCCTAATTAACAACCTAGTGCAAAATGGTTAACAAGTTGTGGTCGATTGTAACTATTGATGTACATCTCAAGCGCATGATCTCAAGACCTAATCTAAACAAGATTAAGTGATTATATAGACCGATCCCATGGTAACAAATTTCCAATGCATGCACGGGGATCTTTCTTTCCTGGACAATTAGTGATTTTCAAATGTTATCACTGTGTGTTATGTTCAGATTATATATATGACGAGTTACGTTCTGCCATGAAGATTATGGCGCTTAAGTGTAAGTGCGTTCCACATCGTAAGTTGAATGTGGAGAACTAACACATCTGTTTTATAAACATTTAAGTACTATAGACGCAGTCCACATAGATTTCAACTTCATGTTTTCAAAATGTTCAAAAGGTTTCTGAAATACTTTTGAGAGAAAAAGGTTGAAGCCATTACTTTCCGAACGTTAACTAAGCTATTTTCACAAGCTTTGAGAGCGTTGAGTGCAACATTAACGAGATCACACCACGTGCTTCGCACCCACTTTCGATTTAACCCTGAGGCCAACTTTTTCAACTTTAAGCACGCTCAAGCACGAACCCTACAGCACAAGAGATTGCCAATATGTTACACACATGAAAGTATGAAAAACATACTATCATCTTTTATGTGAAAATCCTGTGACCAAAACATGGTCATCAAACTGTGTGTTCCCACCGTAACCTCGATGTGATTTGTGAATCAATTTCGAATAAATCGGTTCAATTCAAGGCTTCACCACAAATTACAACTTCGAAAACGTTTGCTATCTACAGAAAACTGAACATAGTCTTTTAATCATGATAAGAATATGTTTTTCGCGTTGATGAACACGCTTGGCTCGTTCTGTTATAGAAACACTAATGAGATTCGAAATGGAGATCGACTTTCTAAAGATATACGGTTGGTGCGCCAACGTGATTTCTCGTGGAATAATTCATATTATAACTTTGTAACTTTGCTAGCATTGAAATCCCGGTTGGATCGACCGCACTAGCTGATGTGAATTCGAACGCTCATATTTCACGTTTGAATAATTTCATCATGTTGGTCTCTGTTGGAATTTTCGCCATCTAATTTTATGAAATCTGTTCCAATTTATGGTATGAAACTATCAGTAGAAGTTCGTTATTGGTGATGCCATTTCTTATACATCAACAGCTGTACATACTTATTCTTAGGATTCGTATGAATTCATTCGAGGTACTTCAAGGCTTTTAATGGTTTAAACACTACAAGCTTAACAATTACCATAAAAGAGTAGGAATCAAAAATGTATGTGTTTAAAATGATAGATAAAGTGTTAGTTTAAACAGTCTATAAGTATTCGGGAAAAGTTTAATAATAATTCGTCCAATTTATTTTTAAATTCATGCAAGCTAGTGAAGTGAGCAACGACAGAAGGTGAACGGTTCCAAGTTAAACAAAGGACCGAATAAAATTACTTTCTACAGTTCAGGCGGGAATGCAGTACCAACAGCACATATTCATGGGTTCCATAATTTTTGGTATCTGTTTGCTTGAATAAATCCTGTAAGAGATGTTTTGGGGTATGGAATATTTTATGAAGTAGGATAAGCTCTATGCTGCGAAAGTTGAACAGAGTCGGCTGAGCCACTCTTTCTTCATAATGCTTGTTTCGGATGTTGAGAACTAATTTTGTTGTGCGGTGATAGGTTCGTTGCATAAATTCGACATCTTTCTTGTGCTACGGAGACCATGGCTGCACACGGTATTCCATGACTGATCTCCGGTAAGTATTCATGATACTTAACAGTATAATTGGCGCAAATTTCCCAGATACCCGTTTGGGTAGATTGAGAACACTTTTGCTTTTGTAAAGGCAGTGTTAGTTTGAAGTGAGGTTTTTAAACTGGATCATATCCAGATACAAACAACTTTTACTTAACTGCAATTTTCAAGGACATGTGAACCATATTGCATGTGAAATCTGCTCAATTCTCCACGTTCATGAACCTGCATTTGTTGAAGTTGAAATGCAGTTTGTCCTTGAACGACGAGTTATGAAGCGTATCCAGATCTTTTTATAATAGCAGATAATCTTCTTGGCTAGGGCTGCAACTTTATATATTTATGTCGTTCGCTAATAACGAAATGTTTCATCGAACAAGTACCGGTATTTCATTCACATAAATCAAAGAGAGGTTTGGACCCTGGAACTGGGGGCTTTCGATAGATTCTGCGGTTGGTTCTGATAATGCACGTCAACACGTAACTAGTTAGTATGATTTGTTAGGTAGTAATTAATTCAGTTGAATATTGTTAAAATTGTAAAAATCGCCTAAAATCTACGGATAAGCTCATTTGCATGCATTTTCACGACACACCACCCACGACAGGTTTCTTGCTGTTTGGACTTATGAGGTAAGGACAGTATGATCAGGAACTGCATGCGATTGAAACAGTGGAAAAATGGTAAACAATCATTACGTTGATCAACGTGCCGTGCGGTCGCATTATTTTGAGCTCCTAATTATCAGGATATACTGTTCTTACACTTACGTGGATATATTATACGTTGTTGGACTCCCCTCGAAGTCAGCTTTCTGGATATACCACTCTCGTAGCGGTATTCGATAATACGAGCAAATTGAGATTTATCGTGATTTTCCCATATTGGATCTACGCGTGCAACTCTGTTGACACTCTTCAAGTCCTCAAAGGGATTAACGTCTCTGAAAAGATCTTATTCTTCGCCGTCGACTGGTCATACTTTCAACATCGTGCGATCAACTACCGAAGAGTATCACCGGATTAAATTCTGATTTTGCTCTTTTTCGTGAACACTGAATGTTTTGTCGCGCACACTATATTCATCATCGATCGCTCGACAGAGCCAATGTTTGTGCACAATCCACTGAACAGTGCTGCTCATAACCCTGACCGGATGACCCCGAAACGAAAACAAAGCGCACCGGGCTGCATGTGTGCGGTTTGCCGAAAGTCGGTAAGTCCTGAGGCAAAGTCTGTCACGTGTTACGATTGTTTGTCGAAAGTTCATGCTAAATGCGACAAATGGCTGACCTCGGATTTAGTATCGATTATTAATGGAGATGACTGTCCTGGTGTCTGTTATGTTTGTCTGCTTTGCAAGGCCAAATCAACACCGTCAGCCTCGGCGACGAAAACCCCCGAATATGATATTGAGACGCGTCTAAATGGAATGGAATCCAGTATACAAAAACTAAATGAACTGATAATAAACGTTATAAAGCCACCGTCGTTACCCGACTTAGAGGTTACTACCGAAGAGCCAGTAGATAATCCATCATACTCGAGCAGGCCAACATTTGCCCAGATAACCGCGCAGGTGACTAATACGGGGAAGAGTTCGTTGGGATCAGTGACTCCTCGACTTAACGAAAACGAAAAAGGACTCAAAAAACAACTGCTACTAAAATGACTGACTCACATTATAAACCTTAGCGTTATATGTACAAACCGAGTCGCAGGAAACGCTGTTTGAAGCTAAGCAAAAACATGACTTAGCTGAGTGGTATAAACTCTGCAGTCAGATGAGATTGGCCGCAGTTACTCCTTCATCGATAGTTCGATTAAACCGCCACCTGAATTCTCCTCACAAGGATGATCCTCGCCTTTTAAGAATAACGCTGCTATCTGCGGAGGACGTGGAAAACTTAATCTTAAATGCTTACATTCTTAGAGGTGTTCCAAAGACTACATGTCGTATCCATGCAGACTTAACATGTTGGGAGCGAAAGTCGTTGCAGAAATCTCGTGGAGAATGTAATTCGAGAAGTATTGTAATTCTAGGTGTTCCGGGAGATGCTGCTGACGTACCTTCTCAAGAAAAGTCTGAGCACGATCACAAACAGTGAAAATATCTAGCCGAAACAATTGGTATTAAAAATGCCATACTTGTGGATGCTTTCAGGTTACCGCGGTCTGCTGACTATAAAGGGCAAGTCCTAGCCCTTTAAATCTAACCTTCTTCACAACCGAAATGACGGATACTAATAGACGTGAATGGAAAGCTAATAGTAAAAACCTACAACAAAACGTCATGTTGAGCTTGCCCAAGGTGATAGCCGGAAGCAATTTAACGGTTGGTACCGACCCACAAACACTTAGTGATGAAGTTTAACCTGAATGTCATGCGATAGCTCTAAAAAACTTGAGTATTCCGACTCGAACCAAGTCAGCTTTCTAATAAGTTTTCATGATTTGAACACCACGAACTTTATAAGATGTTTATATACAAATGCACAAAGCTTTCCCAACAAATTAGCTGAGCTAACCGAAATATGTTCGCGCTGCTCACCTGACATTATCGCCATTACAGAAACATGGTATTCTTCCCAATTGATGGAATCAGAAATATCAATTCCAAATATGAATTTGATAAGGAACGATCGAGAGAGAAGCGGTTGTGGTGTTGCTCTTTATTACCATAATAGACTCCAGTGCCATCCAATAGAAAATACAGAATTCACGCTCGAGGATACAATTTGGTGCACTTCAACACTGATGTCTGGTGAAGTCTGCATTTTCGGTGTGGTCTACTGGTCCCCTTCATCCACGGAATCGTACAACGAAAGGTTAATCCAAGCGCTTCAGCGCTTGACTCGCACACAGCAAGCAACGACACTTATTATGCGTGATTTTATTCTGTCCACCCTTTATCTCAAGGACGATCACACTCCCACAAACACCAGAATACCGATTTAGAGAGGTACTAGATTCAATTCCGTTATACAACCATGTTCATGAATGCACCCGGAGAAGAGGTTCTGACCGCCCCTCTGTCTTGGATTTGGTGTTAACATCGGAGGAACAATCTATCAAAGCGATCGAATTCCAGGCTACACTGGGTCTTAGAGACCACTCAGTGCTTGTGTTCGACTATGTTTGCAGAACTCAGCAATTGCTTACTTCGAATGGGGTGGTTCGACGGGTAGATAAATTGGCCCTGAGTGAATCGCTCGTGCAGATTCCGCATTTTCAGACGGACAATATAACCCCTGACTCGCAATGGAACGAACTTGTAGGTTTTCTGAAAATTGAGATAGACGAGAACTCGCAGATCGTTCAGAAAAGGTGCATCGATGAACTTCGTTTTGTTGTCCACAGCAGAACAAAAAAGTGGATAGCACTGAAGCGAGCAGCGTGGGTGCAGCATAAATCCAACACTAATTCTACTTCTTGGCAACATTTCCGTATGTTACGCAACAAAGTGACTACGCTTATCCGGGAGGATAAGGAAGCCCACCAATTGATGCTTCTGTCGAAAATAAAACGCAACCATGATTTATTATACAAAATCATGAACGCGAAATCAAAAGACAAACCGGGTATTTTTCCCATCCAGAATGGCGAAAAACTCACTGAAACAGCGTTGGAACCCGCAAATGCTCTGGCAATTTACTACTCTAATGTGTTCGTACCAAAGGTTTTAGTGGAACGTTCTGAGTATCCAATTGAAACAGGAATCGAAACGTTGTACGATATTTCGATAAATCCAATGATTGTTGCAAGTCATTTGCTCAAACTAAAGGTAAGAAAATCCCCAGGAGCGGATGGCATCACACCGGATGTGCTCAGGTTCTGTCACCGTCAGCTTTGTGAACCGCTATCCAGCCTGTTTAACTATTCGTTGCTTAAGGGAGTTGTACCGAAAATTGGACATCCGGCGTGATAACACCTATCTTTAAAAGCGGTTGCCGATCTGACGCTGCAAATTATCGTCCCGTCACACTTTTACCTGTTATTGCTAAGCTCATGGAACGTATAGTCTCGGAAAGAATAGTTGCACACTTCGAATCGCAAAATTTGTTTTCGCCAGCGCAGCATGGATTTCGATCTCACCGATCTTGTCTCACAAATCTTCTTCCCACGTTAGACGACTGGACAAAAGAGATGGATAAACGTTATTGCATCCACGTCTGTTACCTAGACATTTCGAAAGCTTTTGACAGAGTCAATCATCATTTGCTTCTTCAAAAACTGATGCGTTTAGGAATATGTGATCCACTTCCCTCATGGTTGTGTGACTATCTGTCAGATCGCGACGCCCAAGTTAAATTAACGGAGCGCTATTTCAAACGTTCAAAACCACCAGTGGAGTCCCACAAGGGTCTGTGCTAGGCCCGCTCTTCTTTCTGTTGTACATAAATGATTTATCGTCCAAAATGGTCTTGTTCGCGGATGATATGAAAATTTGGACGCCAATAAGATCTGCAGAGGATTGTGAGAAACTGCAAACGGATTTGGACAGCGTGTCGGATTGGGCGGCCATGGATGACATGTCATTCAACATACAGAAATGTAAGATACTCCATCTTAGCAAGAAATTTTATTGGACATATCGATTAGGAACTGAAAACCTAGTATGAAGCTCGTTAGAAAATGATCTGGGAGTGTGGATTAGTGGAAACCTGGAGAACACAGCGCACTGCCAGAACACATATCGACGGGCAAACAGATTGTTGGGTATCTTTCGAAGAATATTTGGAAGATTCTCTCTTGTAACCTTACCAAGGATAATGAATGTCTACCTTCGCCCTACGATTGAGTATGCGGTAGAGGTCTGAGCTCCTTGGCTGCAAAAGGATATTGCTCTTTTTGATAAAATCTATCATAGAGCAACAAAGTTAGTGATGGGTCTGCGCAATGTTCCGTACACCGAAAGATTGCGACCTCTGGGTGTATGCGACTTTATCCAAAGGAAGATACGACGCGATATTATTCTGACTTATAGAATTGTGTCTACCGAAGGACATCCACTAAAACTCTTGCTTGATGTGTGTGATGAAAGAATGACACGCGGACATACCTTATCCCTTTACGTCCCAAGTTCCCGTATTGATTGTAGGCGCCATTTTTTCGCCGTACGTGCTATATTACTTTGGAATTCCCTACCCCAACATGTGGTGGACTCTTCTTGCGTGGCAGCTTTTAGAGTGAAATTGGACTTACATATGCAAAAGAATAACATTCGTGAGCCTTACATTTGATATTCTCTATTGCTTTTATACTATTGTATTTTTGATGTTTTATTAATACCGTAATCCTGTGGTGTTGTAAAGTATTATCTTTTTCAATCATAAATCGTTGAATTATGAATTTGAATTTGAAGTTGTGCTTGTATGCCGCTGTTGGATAACGCTGGTACGACCAACCTGTTCAATCACATGAGCCCACACTCATGTAGAAATTGTTTAAACTAATAACCTTAAATAAAATATCTCATTTGCATGCATTTTCATCACACACAAAACTTACAACCGGCTTCATGCTGTTTGTACTGTGATTACACAAGTCTCGCGGTTATATATAATGGAATATAATGCTAATGTTATATCTGAGTTTTTCTCAAGATTTTGTTCAAGTTCACGTTGTCATCATAAGGTCGATTAATTTTAATTAAAAATCAAATATCGAAGTGTAATCATGTGTCATGCTGATGTTTAGAATACTAGAAGGAGAAAAATAAAGCGTAATCCTAATTTTAATATCGTCCGATTACGGCTTATCGTTTTTTATACAATAACACGTAGACTTAAATATTACAAAATACAGAAAAATATCATTTCAATTCATTTCCATCACACACACTACAACCGGTGTTTGGACTCATCAGGTAGGGACAGTAAAATGAGAATCCACAAAACAGAGTTTTTCCAGGCTTTTGACAGAAATATAATGATGTAAATATCAATAATGTTATATTAGCACTCTAAATGCCAGATTATCATTAGGTTGTAGCGGTTGATCCAACGGAGATTTCACCACTAACAAAGTACGTCTCTGGTTATTGAACGCAATAAACCGGAACACAGTTCGCAACGAATAACAGCATACAAATCCCAGGCAGTCACACGCGATAAACTTGTCTTAAAGCAGAACACGAGCGCGGCGTGAATCGTATATTCAAATTGTGTACATATTTACATGTATCATTAAAACAAAACAATAATGAAATATGCAGGGTTATTGTAATAAAATATACAATAATCAAAACACCATAATACTCCCTCCCTAGAGCGTTAGAAGAGAGTGAAACGCTCGAAACGAAAATATAGTTAATCAGCGTAGTCTGCAAGGTCTGCAGGCCACCTGACTCTCCGGCCTGATCGAGTTTTGTGAATTGGAGAGGGTGAGTCAGATGATGGAAGAGAGAGTTTACATGGTTGAGTTGATTGGGTCGACTGAGAAGTGGGTGGGGTTGAAGGGAAAAGGTCACATAAAACAGTCAAACTGGATTTGGGAATGGGAATACGTTGAACTCGGAGGGATGACGAAGATTGGTAGTGCTGCATGTCACTGTCATGTTGCTGAGCCTCTGCTAGCTGCGTGAGATCGAAGATCGATCGACTGAGTGCTGTGAGTTGCATGCGAGAAAATGCATCGGCAACTGTGTTCGACGAAGCAGATAGATAGCGAATGTCACTCGTAAATTGAGAAATATAGTCAAGGTGACGTATCTCACGTGGTGAATATCTATCAGCTGTGGCGGACAACGCAAAAGTGAGAGGTTTGTGGTCGGTCCAAACAATGAAATCGCGACCTTCGAGCAAATGTCTAAAATGACGAACAGCATAATATATAGCTAACAATTCGCGACCAAATGTACTATAGCGGGTTTGGGCGGGTTGTAGACGACGAGAAAAGAATGCAAGCGGTTTAGTAACACCGTCAATACTTTGCTGCAGGACAGCGCCGACTGCTGCTTGTGATGCATCGGTGGCAAGTGAAAGTGAAGCGTTGGGATTCCTGGACATGTAGGATAACGTAGATGCTTCTTTCAGTGCAGATTTCAATCGCTGAAACGATTCAGCAGCATCTGCATTCATTTTAAATTGTCGTTCCGTTCCGCGTAACAAATCAGTCATCGGTTGAGCGATGTTAGCACAGTTTGGAATGAATCTTCTGTAGTAATTAACTAACCCGAGGAATCGACGTAACTGTCGAAGCGAGGTGGGACATGGATAATCATTGATGGACGAAATTTTATCAAGCACAGGGCGAATTCTATTTTGATCGACATGATGTCCTAAGATTTCAAGGGAATCGACAGCAAAAAGGCATTTATCTGGGTTAACCACAACGCCGAATTGTGAAAGTCGCTGATAAACAGCATGCAGATGTTCTGCATGTTCCTGTTGAGAAGAACTGGCGATCAGGACGTCATCAATGTAGACATGCACAAAAGATAATCCCTGGAAAACTTGGTCCATGAATCTCTGGAAGGTTTGAGCAGCATTGCGTAAACCAAAGGGCATTTTTAAAAATTCGAAAAGACCAAAAGGTGTGGTAATAGCTGTTTTAGGGATACCTTCTTCGGCGACAGGTATCTAGTGATAAGCACACACAAAATCTAGTTTAGAAAACACTGTCTTTCCGTGTAATGAAAGTGCAAAGTCATGAATATGGGGAATAGGGTAACGATCGGGAACAGTCACTCTGTTAAGGGAACGGTAATCACCGCATGGTCGCCAAACATCAGATTTATTTTTCTCCACCATGTGAGGGGGCTTGCATAAGGCGATTTGGATGGCCGGATAATTCCCAGTTCGAGCATATGTTCAAACTCTCGTTTCGCTACATCGAACTTGTTTGGAGCCAAACGACGGGGCTTGCTAAACACTGGGGGACCACGGGTCGTAATGTGGTGTTTAACGTTATGTTTAACGACCGCAGCTTGTGTACAGGGTTTGAAAACTTCCGAAACTTCTTTCAGTAAGTCACTGAACGCAGATGGGATATCAGGGTTGAGTACACGAATGGTTTGAATAGGGGAATCGCAGGAATTACCAAAGGAGTTAATCTTTGTCAAATTATCAATAAGCTTTCGTTTAGCTATATTGACTGAAAGATCAAAATGTGAGAGGAAATCTGCTCCCAGAATCGGTACTTTGACATCAGCCAGCGTGAAAATCCATCGAAAGTCGCGTCGTAGATCCAATTCGACAGAAAGTGATCTTTGACCGAAAGTGGAAATTTTCGTTCCGTTTGCCGCCTGTAACGTCAACGAAGACGGGTTCTTGCGTTCCATACTGGATGGTGGGATGACGCTAATTTCAGCACCCGTGTCGATGAGGAATCGCATTTTAGTGGCCCTGTCGGTAACGTGGAAGAGACGGCTTTGAAGGGTGCTAGAGAGAGCTGCCGTGTCTACTATCTGGCTTCGCGATCCGTTAGAACGACTAGTGGATCGTTTCGTGGGCTGACGAGGATGATGATTTCGTGAGTTACTATGAGATTGTGCAATGTTTTTTACTTGCAATGACAAGTAATTGAACATCGATTTTAACTCTTCAAAATCATTTTGGACAGGGATGCTTTTATGCGCGTCAGTGGTGTGTCTGACGTGAGACAAGGTAACGCTGTGCGAGATATCGTGAACTTTGTCTGCAATGCGTGCCAAGTGCTGGAGACTGGTAGTCTTATCCATAATGGCTAACACTTTACGGACGTCGACTGTGAGACTCTGCTGCCATAATTCACGAATGATCTTGTCATCAACAGGCTTGTCTGCTTGTAATTGAAGCATGTGTCGCAGGTGTTGTGAGGGAGTGTGATCACCCATTTCTAAGCCGGACAAAAGTTTCCGTAGGTTTTGCTCGTCAGTAGATGAAATACGTGAGATAATGGCGTGTTTAAGTGCATCGTACGGATTATCGGCAGGGCGGTTGTAAATTAAATCTGCAACCTCCTTTGCGACTGACGACGGCAACATACCAACTACACGATTATACTGGGATCGTTGAGTTTTTACGCGGTAAGACTCGAAAAGTGTTTCGATCTGTGCGAACCAAAGGCGAGGGTCGTTCATACCAAAAGAGGGAAAAATAAAGTGCGACATAGTGTCGGTAGAAATGTCCTCAGATTGCGTATCAGAAAATGCTGATTTAGGATCCATTCAGTAAATGAAAAATGACAGCAAAATCAAAATAACTGGGAGTATATGGTACGAACGAAAATTTCAAAAAGAAAAATGTTCGGGGCTCACCAATTTGTAGCGGTTGATCCAACGGAGATTTCACCACTAACAAAGTACGTCTCTGGTTATTGAACGCAATAAACCGGAACACAGTTCGCAACGAATAACAGCATACAAATCCCAGGCAGTCACACGCGATATACTTGTCCCAAAGCAGAACACGAGCGCGGCGTGAATCGTATATTCAAATTGTGTACATATTTACATGTATCATTAAAACAAAACAATAATGAAATATGCAGGGTTATTGTAATAAAATATACAATAATGAAAACACCATAAGGTCAGTCGCAACTAAAAGTGACAAGCATGTCAAACATAACGGCCGGTTAAAGAATATCACGTGAATAACATTATTCCGCCATACTCGATTTTTAAGTACAGGTCTTTAAATTTAAACAGGAGTTCTGTTTATTTATTCCTAAGTGTACAAGATTTCGTGTAAAAGTTTAAGAGAAATGCTTTGTCGGTCTAAACTTCTGAAAATAGAACTTCGCCTAGTAATAATTACAATGCAATTTTGTATTGTACCGCATTCTTTCTAAAAACTGAAAATAATAATTGTAATTGAACAATAGATATGTCAAGGTTAGTAATAGATGGTTTGAGCAAGAATTCAGTTAAGATCTAACACCTTGCCGCTGAATGCGGAATGCATATATTGAGAACCTACGTGCATCCTTGATTACAAATATGTGATAATAAATCCGAATTTAGTTATAAAAAATAATGATACCTATAAAAATGTCATTTTTCTTATTATAAAGTTATGTAAATTTATTTCAAGATGCCTGAAGTTGGTTAAACTTAGCGTCGCGTTTGTATCCATACAAGCTTCGCATATTAGTTCGATTTAAAATCAAGTCTTACTCTTCAGAACAAATTATAAATTCATCTAGCGGATAAAAGATCGCATCTGAAGCGTTGTTCCAGGCACGAAACTTGCAGAGAGTATGTCATCGGAATATTTCAGATAAAATTACGAGTGCGTTCAGGAATAGCAGCTAATTAATATTAAAAGCTATGCTTCAAGATCAACGCTGTTATGTAATTATGTCACAGACGTCTAGGTCTTATCGACAAATGGTAACTCTCTGTCGTAGTGCGCTTCCTTCACTGGATAAATGCAATTAGTCCGGTTGTTCTGAAAAAATTGTGCAAATATGTAAACCACAGGCGATTCTATACAAATATTTTCGTTATGATGATTTTTGATCAAAATACAATATAGCAAAAGAAACCGTGACCTCCACATTCTTAATAATTCGAGCCCTCTTCATTAAATGTTGTATTTCGCTTTTATATATTGATAGTTCACAATTCCTATTCAAAATATTGTACAATGAGGCACCATGAAAAACTGATTTAGCACTATCTTACGTTGAAAAAATATGTTTAAACAAGTGCAATAGAATAAATTTCGGAAACATTTAAAATTTGATGATTACATTGTCGGGTTTCTATCGAGAATATTTTTTGTGATCATGTTTAGATTTTATATACAATGTTATTCAATTTTACACAGATAACTATCGTATGGTATTATTATTTGTTATTATTATTAATCAATATTATTAATGAAACGCACCCGTAATTTTGAGAATTGATAAGTTTTTGTCGCCTCTGCATGTCGGAAGATATATTTTTGAAACTTCAAGTGAATGATGATTTTCCATTTGACGTTGTATATCATCAATTATTCTAGGAACTTCAAGAATTACATTGGTAATTGCTGAGCAGACAAACGATATGTAATCATTAAACATACAGATTTCTGACACTTTAAACTTATCGGTCGTTATAAAACTGTTTTCGCAAATCCTAATGCCATATGCCGTTTCTCTTCATGCAAGCACATCGGTTACACTTATATTTGTACACAATTCGGTCATTAAGACCAAACGAGCAATCAAACATTAGTTTTATTACACAATGCTTTTAAATAACGGTAATCTGTTTATATCGTAAGACCATCATTTAGTCCATATGAACCCGAAAATAACGAATAATCTGGGTTTTTGAGAGGGAGCGGATACATTTCACTCAAAATATAACAGGTGCGTAGCCTGCACCCTGTCCAATGTTTCTAACAATTAATCGTGCGAAAAACTGTATTAGGATAATTCCAAATAATAATTTGAAATAAGTGTTCCTATTAATTAAACATCGGTAACCAGGCCACATATGGCAATTCGACCAGTCTTTAAAATCGTGAGCAAATATTTCATTACCAAATCACATATATTTATAGCTATGCAAGAAATTCAATATCCAACTCCCGCAATGCCATAGCCTACCTACAGACAACAAAGAATAGTGGCAGCGTGCAAAATAAAGCCGAAGAATGATTTGAAATCAAGATTCGTGTTATGTTCGAGCAAACTGTCAAATTGGGATAATTTATTCAAGCAATTTAGAAAATTAATGTCATTGTTCTATCTTTTACCTTGAGTACATTTTAAACAACCTACAAAAGTGCATCGAATTTTTGATCTATGGTACAGACTAACATACACTATTTCTAACCCTTATTTCATGTCGGTGATGAGACAATTCTCGTATTTCTTATATACAGGGGCACTAATCTATAACTTGTGTATTGGAAAATGAATTATTGAGACAATATACAAATTTACCGTAAAAAAATAGATTATAGAATAAAAATATCTATAAAATTAGCGAGAATGAACAAATGATTTTAGACAAGCTCGTTATCATTAAAAGCTAACAATCACAATGTACGACCATTTTTATTCCAATATTTGTTTTAATACGTTCATTATCGTTTTACACAATAAAACCTTGACGCATTTTCAATTCGCTGTAGCGTATTAATCACATGTTACATATAAATTTCTTGCACCTACTCCCTGCCCTTATGCCATAGTTCGTTCACAATTTATCTGCCTGAGAAACTTCTATAATATCGCAATCAAATCATTTTCCTGACACTTTTTTGTAATCTTCTGTCCAGTGTTTTAACATATTTTATTTACTTCATAATTAATGACTTGAATAACAGCATTCAATACATTATATGCTGTAGCTACAATTTAGATTGCATCATGAATAAATCGCAGCAGTTTTGTGTGAGGAATCAATTACGTGGTGTTTGATTTTGCGGTATTTGATTTATTTTCATAAATTGTAACAATATTATTAGTTATCAGCATTTCTCATAGCAGTAACTTACATTATATAGATTTCTACCGGAATGTTTCCGAATTAAATTACGAACAAACGCAACAATTTATTGCTGAACTGTAATGTCATTTTAATACATTTTGCAGGCTAATCTCTAAGTTATTAATTTATAGCACAAAATTTGGCATAATTTTTCAATTAGAAAATATTAATCAATACGAACAATCAGCCACAACACCTTTTCTTTCTATTCTTCTTCGTTTTAGATTTTTCATGATGAATAAATTTCTCGTCATATGTTAAAACCTCTGATCATGCTCAAATAAGAAAAGAATTGAATTTTAAACAACATATCCTGTCAGTATTTAAGAACGGATGAGCAATCGTACAGCATTTATGTGCTGTGCGGCTAACATCGTGCTAAATTGATTGGCCAACAGTAGTGAGCTTCATGCTGAAACACGCTGGAGTCTCACTACCATTTCCTGTTCTTTTTACTTCCTCATATCTGTCTAGGCCTGGGCAACCTGAGAGTATCTCCGCCCACGTGCAGTCTCTCACTGTGCAGCGCTTTGCCTGGATCAGGCTCGTGCTTTCATACATACATTTAAGCCGGCGTTTTCCTCGATTTGTAGTATCTGCTCATAATTAGAAGGCTGCATATAACGGATGTGCAATCGTGCAGTACGTTATGCTGTGCGGCTAACACTGTGCTAAATTGATTGGCCAGAGGTAGTAAGCTGCATGCTGAAACAGACTGCAGTCTCACTACCATTTACTGTTCTTTTTCTTTCTCATATCTGTCTAGGCCTGGGCAACCTGAGAGTATCTTCACCCACGTGCAGTCTCCCACTCTGCAGCACTTTGCTTGGATCAGGCTTGTGCTTTCATACCTGCATATAACGTTTTCGTCTTATGTCAAATATTTAGTTGTCAATATGCTATTAGATATAATAATTCAATTAAAAAATCTTCTTATTGGGCATTCATGTAATGTACATACTAAACGAATTTTAATTTTAACAGTTTTGAACACGACCATTACAATCGAGAGGCTATCAATAGCATAGATTGCGTATTTATCCTTTTGTCACATAAAAAAATTCCGGATCAACCGATATTTTTCGTTGTTATATTAAGCATTCCTAATAAAAATTGTTTATTTGAGAATTTATATTATTTCGTGTGAACAAGTTATGATAAGAAACCCAATTCTAAATGTATAAGTTGAAATTTGTAAAAAATAGTTTTTTTAATTAATTGTAACCTTTTTACCAACCTTTTAACCTTTTAAGAATAATTTCAAGTTCACAGGAATTGTCAGTCCTTCTAATATAGCGTTTGAATAATATCAATTTACAACATAGTCCATATCACAGCAAAATCAGATGTCTTCTGGCAATCACCACTGAAATAAAGTGTTAACGGCAGTTTGTTTTTATGATAGTTGGCTCGCCGAAATTATCGACATAATAATCTTAAAAAGCATTCGTGAATGAAGTAATGTGTTGCTCACATCCGCATTCCTCCTGAATGTTTTTAAAAAACATTAGATCTTTAAAAAACTTTTGACAAAACAGAAACCACATCAATTTAGAGACGCAACGGTTAAAAGTAGGTAAAATACCGACTACATCGAAATTAACGTGCTCGAATCGCCACTTTCTGGTTGGAGTATACCCGGCAAACTAAATATCTTTCAAACCTACGTTAGAATCAGGCAACGTTTATTTCACCACTCAATGTCAGTCCAAATGATATGACTGGTCAAGTTTAGCGTTGCTCGAATGCCGGTATGAGGCAACTAAATCAGTAATTTAAATATGGCATCTGCTGTAGCTTCACTGAGACTGAAATAATGGTGTTTTTCAGATGATATATCACACGTAAATTATTTTTCAATTTTGTAAACTCATTTGTCTCGATTTGCTAGACTGAGAAGTGACATGTTTCAATTTGTTTGTCTTCCTACTGCAAAATGGCTTAATCTTTTATTTTAATGCTGCCCTGATTGACTTTACTAATCGGTACTCACAAAAACCATTCGAAAGCTGTGTTAGTCCGACTAGGGAGAACTAAAAAAAATATTCAAGCGTCACAACTTCTGTGGTGAATGACAATCCATTATTACACTCAGCATAATCGTCATCGGAGGACTGTTATAATTGGTTCAACTGATCCTTCGGTAAAAGAGAAAAGCGGGCATCTACTTAAATCAACATGTAATTTAATGTATATGCTCCATCGAAGAGAGTTTTGAGCTTTATGAAAGCGTTTTTAGCACTGACTCTTAGAGAAAGAATATTATCCTTTAGAACGGAACGAAATCATAAGGGACTAAGTTAACTTCACGCAAAGCTATATAAAGTGTTTCTAGTAATTTACAAAACCATAAATGTGACGTTGTTGATAGTGTGAGATTGAGCTTGGATGTTCACAGTTTGCTGATAATTTCTATGCCAATGATCAAATGCTTGATGAGTTAATATAGTGTTTTATTCGTTTAACAGACGGCGCAAAATAGGATGCATTTAATTGAATATAATATTGGGACAGGCGGTTGAAAACGTTTCGTAAAAGTGGGGCATGTACTGTTGGTGTAGTGCATGCAACCAATACTTCATCGAGCACCAAGCGTAAAAATGATTTCACATAATTTGTAAATATTTCTTCACCAACTATCTATATTCATTCTGTTTTTCTACAAGCGCTGGAAAATAGAAATTGGTAGTAACTGAATCGATATAATAGTGTAGTCTCCAAATTTAGCTACGCTCCCAGATCTAGGGTGGCAACATCAACCACTAAATCTATTTACTTTGAATCACATGGCTCCAAAAAATGATATATCATTATTTAATCTTTTTAAAATTTCTCGTGAAGTTAGCAGTATTTCTGTAGCAACATAAACTTATTAAAAAATCATGGAATTAGTTTAGATGCGCACGCAAATAATATTCTCAAATCTTCTCTTGCACTTACACTTCAGCATCACTACAATCATCTTTATAATGCTTAACTGGGAAACACAAAAGTCTTTCGTTATTCATACGCGCACAAGAATTCAATTCGAATTTGTATTTGTGGTAATGTGGATCACCACCGGTCGAATAATCATAAAACTTTATTTAGCCAATGACCAACGATCAGACGGAAATATCACTATAGTGTTAACGTTTCCATAACGACTTTCGCGGCTATGACTAACATACTGAAACCACCTAACATATTTAATAAATCAGCACCATTAAACTATCATACTAACTCCGCAGATATTTTTTTAATCTGCTAATGAATTTCAATAAAATTTTACCCAAAAATTTCGAATAAGTACATATTGATGCACATGTGCTCAAATGTGAATATGAATCGCGGTGCAGTCTCACACAAAAATATTGAATTTTCCCCATTTTTTTGAGTCAGCATCTTTTATAATTGAGAGCCCTATCATGGTCTTACAATATTAATGTTTGAGTTAACAAATTTTAAATATATACAATTGCTATATTCTTTTGTATAAGTACACAAACTATTGTATTAATTAACAAATTGTCCTAAATATGTAAACATATATGGATCATTTGTTATGTACGATCTTAATTGCCATTTAAGTTGTGTTCACATATTTGATGGGTGATTATCTGCACGATGTCAAAGAAGTAGCCGGCACAGCCAATTCAAGTTCACGACACATGTTCCCTAAAACATTTGCCTGCACAATGCAATACACGATCTGTAAATTTAAATAGTAACGAAGCGTCTTTTTGTTTAATAAATTGGCTGAACTTACCGACATGCGCAAACGACATTCACCTGACACAGTTGCTGCTACTGAAACTTGGTTTTAATCATGTATGACTGAAAGCGAACTAATGATTCCCAACATGATACTAATACGGAACGATCGCCCACAAATAGGTGTTGGTGTGGCTATATACTGCCACGAATGTCTTCAGTGTATAAATATTCACGATCCAAACCTCGAATCATAAGATGCCCTCTGGTGTGACCTTACACGTAAGTCACAGAAAACTGCATCATTAGCATAATATATCGTCCTCCGGCCTCGACGGATTCTCAAAACGACAGGTTATAAAGAAACTCTACACTACGCCGTAGATATGCGATAATCTCAATTACTGGTCATAGGTGACTTTACCCTTCCTCATCTTCCTCATCACTCGATCATAAATTCCGTTAGCTGATAGACATGCTTTCACTGCATAACAATATGTCCGACTTCACTCACAATAGAGGATCAGAGTTGCCATCCATTTTGGATTTAATCCTTACTTCCGGTAGTTGGGGGTGCTGAATACATTGACCCCTCGGTCGGAGTGATCATCTTGTGTTAGGCATCAAATATGTATGCAGCGTTAGTCGAGTATTTGAGTCCGAAAAATTATTCAGAAGGATCGACTACGTGAGTTTACGTGAAGCGCTTGGGATAGTAAATTGGGGAAAGATTGATTATCAAAACACCGAAACACATTGCACCGCACTCACAGAAAAACTTTAGTCAACTAAGCAAGCGACTTTCTCTTCAAGCTTCATAGTCGCAAGAACAAATGGATCGCGCAAAGGAACTGTGCTTGGGTTCAACACATAAATACCAGGACTTATGCTTCTTGGCAACAATTTTGCAGAATTCGGAACAAATTAAACGCTCTTTTTAAGGAAGAAAAGCCAAATCACCGTCGTTTTCTGTCTTTGAAAATGGAAAGAAAACCTAAATTGCCATATCGGATTATCAATGCTCGTTTGAGCGTGAAACTAGGAGTGTTCTCTCTGCTTACTGAGGATGGATTAACAGTCTCAGCAAAGGAAACAGCTGATGCTCTCGCTCAATTTTATGCTAAAGTATTTAGTACGTTAACGATTAGATCGAATGAAGAATAACCTATATCAACTGTGTCGCAGTAGCTGACTGAGATTGAGATCAATTCAGCGATTGTACAACGACATTTGTGTCGAATGAACTACAGGAAATCCCTTGGAGCGGAAGTAATCACACCAACTGTACCGAAATCCTGTGAACAGCAGCTTTGTGAACAATTAAATGAATTGTTTGAACATTCACTAATAGAAGGAGTGGTGCCTACATAGTGGAAGACGTTCAGATCCTGAAAAGTACCGTTCAGTGATATTCAAAGTTCTAGAGCGTACAGTGTCGGAAAAATAGTTTATAACGTAGAATCACAAAATTTACTATCCGTAGAGCAGCATGGTTAAATCTCGCTCGAGCTTGACAAACATGTTGACGGTGTTAAACAATTGAACCAAATTGGTTGACGAAGGAGCTAGCATCCACGCTTGCTATCTTGACATGTCTAAAGCTTTTGACCGAGTTGATCACTTTGGACTAATGCAGAAGCTGAAGTAGATGGGTATCAGTGGACAGCAACTCATATGGCTAGAAAGTTACCTCAGTAGGCGCAAGGTGATCTTTCGATTTAACTTGGTACAATCACGGATTATTTATGCCTCTAGTGGCGTACCACAAGGTTCCGTCCTCGAGTCAGTACCTACCAGAGACGCTCTCATGCAATGAGATTCTATTTCTGATGATATTAAACTCTGGATGCGGCCAAAATCAACTGCGGACTGTGTACAGCTGCAAAGTGATTTAGATGCTCTCCATGAATGGTCGGTATGAAATAAGCTGCCATTCAATATCCAAAAACGCAACGTGCTGGAATTTGGTAAAAACATTCAAGTACCAATATCACTTTTGGCAGATGATTTTGAGCTGAACTGAATCAGAAAGAGATCTTAGAGCCTGTGTATACGGAAACTTAAAGAACAGCTTGCATTGTGAGGTCATCTACAAGCGTGCTTTCAAAGCATCTAGTTATGCGCGACGGATTTTCATAACCTTCTCTCATGGAACGTTGCCCACCATCATGAAAGCCTACTTAATTCCAACCATGGAGCATGCACCGCAAGCTCGGACTCCCTGGTTAAAAAGGATATACTATTGCTCGCTAAAATATACCATCGTGCAACCAGACTCGTAAGTGGTTTCCGGAAATTAACGTACGAGAAACGATTTCAAAAACTGAGATTTCCAACTCTCCTTCAAAGAAGCCTTTGGAGTGATGTGATACTAACATAAAAATAGTAAATAGTGCACATCATCCTTTAAAAAGTTTATTCAAATACTGTGAGTCACAATCACTCAGCCACACTACAAATTCCCCATTGCTGTATAAGCTGGTGCCGATATTTTTATTCTTTACGTGTCTGTTTCCTTTGGAATGACCTCCTCGAAACTATTGTCATCGCTCCCAGCGTCGAAACTTTCATTTGAAATTTGGACACTTAATCGTTGCATAGCGATTTAACGACACCTGCGTATTGACTGGTGGTAAGATTCAAGATTTATAATTGGAAAAGCAATTAACTTTATAATAACCATAGAGTCGAACTATAGGTATATATATGGAATGATGATAGTTTATTAATAGTTGGGGGCAAAATTGGGATTATCTCTCATATAATCGGCAAGTTTCGATTTGAATATAGATAAACTGTTTTAGCTTACCGAATCGGCAGGTAGGGAATTCCAAACACAGCACACACGCCCCGAATAAAAATATGTGCGGCAGTTCCGTTTGGAGTGTGGTATTTCCAACTTGCAACCATGGCCACGGTTGTTGCTGGAAGTTCGAAGGTGAAATAATAACTTCAGGGGGTGGGAAACAGTAGTAATTATTTTGAATGCGAGATGAGGTAACCTCGCACTCTAATTTTTACAAGTGTCCTCAGCTTCAGCCGTCTGAGTCGCCCGGCGAATGGCTTATTTTCGAGTCCAATGACAAGCTTAGAAGCTATCTGATATGCGCGATCCAGAAGTAAGATGTCTTTTTGGAGCCATGCTATCCAGGCTTGTGCAGCATAGTCTAGAACCGGGTGTATATATGTGTTCATCATGAGAGGAAAACACCCCGGGGAAAAACGTCCAAATATCCGCCGTAACATGCCGAGCATCCGAGACGCGCTTTTGTAAATGGGTTCGCATTGTAGACCATTTTTCGAAATACTGCAAATCCAGACACCCAGGTCATTTTCTTCTTCGGTGTACTCCAGGATTTTGTCGCCGAGCTTGTATTGCTAGTAAAAACCAAGATCACGACCGATCTGAATGATCTTCGACTTTTCCATGGCAGTTTATTTTCGGATGACCAGTAGTACAAAGCATTCAAATCGTTTTGCAGTAAAATACAATCATCAGCATTGCTGATTCGTCTCAATACTTTTATATCGTCAGCAAACAAAACCATCTTACTGTCATTTGGTGTTGGTATATCGTTCATATAGAGTAGGAACAGCATTGGTCCATGCACTGATCCTTGTGGAACACCGCTAGTGACATCGATTTTCTTCGATAATGGTCCGTCCACACGAACTCTGATGTGTCTGTTGCTGAGGAAATCACGTATCAATTCATATAGTCTTCCAACAATACCGTGTTTCTTTAGCTTGTTTAAGAGTAAATTATGATCTACTCTTTCGAAAGCATTAGAAATGTCCAGGTTAGCACGCACGAATACAGCCCCCCGCATCTACAACCATCGTCCAATCGTCTAAGCTTGTCAGCAAACTTATTAGACAAGAGCGATTTCTGCGAAATCCGTGTTGGGCAACTGCCAAAAGTTGGTTCGTTTCGAGATGTCCCACTATTTCTGCGGTTATTATTCGCTCAAAATATTTTGGATACTGAAGACAGCAATGTCACTGGTCTGTAATTTTTAACATCAACAACTTTGTAACAACCAACTTTGTAAATGGTATCATTTGTCCCATTTTCCAGTCTTTTGGTACCAGACCAGCTTGATGCAGATTATTAAACATGCAGGATGGAGGTTCAGATAGCTGGGTGTGACAGGTTTAGCAGCTTTGGATTTATCTAGTCTGGTCTTGGAGATTTCTTTACGTTTAATTGTCGTAAGTGCTGCGCTACCACGATCGGAGTAATCAATACTTCACTCAAGGTCGGTTAGTCAAGTCAAATGATTGGTTCCTGAACAGGCCCCGTGGATTTCGGCGCAAAACTCCGGCATAAAATTCTGTTAACTGGTCAGCGGTCTGATTAATCGATTCAGTGAAGCCGGACGAAGTTTTTAAGGCAATGGCTCCTGGTTTAGTATTCGTTCTATCGTTTACGAGTCTATATAAGAGTTTCTGATTCTGGTTCATCTGAGAAATCAATTGCGATTGGAAAGCTTGTTTATCATGTCCAATTAAGCTGATAACTTTGTTTCGCAGTCGTTTAATTTGTGCCCAAGAATCAGCTGTGTTGGTAGCCTTGTGAAACTCCCATGCAACTGCCCTTTATTTCATCCACATTTTAGCCCCGCTTCGTAGTAAAAATTTATTACGTTGAGAAGCTTTCTTCAAAACGAAGATTGAATGTTCCTCCAATATAGATTTTTGGGTGCTGTAAGAGAGAGCGCCAATGACTATCCGGATCGGAGTAATCCAGTTGTGCGAAACTAGTGCTTTGTAACTCGGTACACAGAGCACGGTAGTTTACCATTCTGACGCATTTCGTTCCGTAACTGCTACGCCTAGCTCTACAGGACAACGTTATCGCTTCGTCCGATTGGAGGTTTTCCTAATATTGAAAAATTATTAGTTAGCTTAAGAGTTCGATAAGTTTTAACATCTGGATCGAAGTACGTTAAAAGTTGTTTCGGTCGCATGTCGAATTAGTAGATAAATGTACGAATCAATCTTCATCTTCAGCACTCATATGTGATTTAACCAATATCGTATTCTGTGAGGTTTATCCGAATGATACAACTTGGTTTACTAGATACCGACTTTGGTTTCGGTTAATCTAAGATTTCGTTATTGGGTGATCAGTGAAGTTGTAGTGTCGTAGAGCAAGTAGCTTATCTCCGGAGCTTATCACAAAGTTTCGGACTGACATGATTTTACATGGAACCACAATGGATAATTCAAACAAAATCCACTCCGTTTATAAAAGCTGGCACCTTCGTTGATAAATTGCACGATCAACTCGAGCTCAACGGTGTGTATAAAATGACCGTTTTTCAATGCTCCTGTCGGGTTATATGTGATAATTCGTATGTTTCATCGTTTGAAGCTAAAAGAAACAATACCGTTCGATTTGTTTCTTTCAAAATTCCACTTGAGCAAACTTTCTCATGTCGATTTGATATCCTGACGTTTTTTCAAAATTCATTTCAGAACTCCGTTTTCAATGTATAATTTCACAAAACATTGAATTATGCTAGGAGCTGGTCTTCATCTTGTCCCCATACTGATTTGCGTTCTCTTGACTGCGGCGGTCACAGTAAGGTAAGCGAAGCAGTATCAATCACCACGAATCTCCGCTTTTCCATCATCGATTCAATGACCTTGTCTTTATAAGTAATGAATGATTAATCGGTTCACCGAGTGAACCGAGTTCTGTTGTATGACATAAACATAAGTTTGAGTATGAGTAAGATGGATTACACCCGTATTCCGTTATTTTTAAAATAAATTTCACACAAAATTGTATTTTTTGTGACTATGTTCGTTCTTATTGTTGTGTTTCCTCCTTCACTCGGTAGAGTTAAAATATGTGAAGAACTTTCCTGTGATGTGTAAATGCGAGATGAGTGCGTCAATATACATTGACCACTAAGAAACATCTTCATCACTTGATCGGGAGTCATTTCGTGATTTTGTATTTGAACACCCTATTAAACAGCGCCTTAAAAGTCCGACTTTGTATAGTTGCGCATATCATGAACTCCGTGACATAAATGTTCCCATGAATGACATATTTCAATGCAAGGCGGTTTGGAGCGAAACGCGATCGTAGTAAATTCAATGTACTGAGTATAGTTTCAGACTTACAAATAGTCAGTTTGCTATTGGCAGTATTATTACTACAAAAACTTGCAAGACTAACAATTGTTTGTATGACAATGAGGCAAAAATGGATGAACGTAGCTTAAAAACTTCTATGTCGATCATTAACACGAATATAGTCAATGATTTCTCATGCATTATCTAGCTTCTCCTCTTATGCGCAGCTTGGATTAATGAACGGGACATCAGACTAAATAAAATAAAACGTCAGCCTCCGTGGTTTACAATATGGCATGTTCAGTTATTCAATTCTGCTTTTGCTTTTTTATCCCATTTGTTGATCATGAATGACACAGACGAGTAATGCCGTGGAGTCTTCATTCAAAAAGCTTGTAACAAACTATTTACAGTAACCATCTGAATTTTTGCAGCAAATAGCGCAATTTGAATGAAACTGATTTTCTACAGTGTCAATTTATAACCCTGTGTTTTTTCCGCTCATTAGGCGTCAGTGAAGAATTTAAAATGTTAAAAATATGCAGGCACGTGTGAAATATGTCACCACAGCCAACCGGGATATAGCAGCTTCAAGGTCAAAATGCCGCTAACCTGCACTGATTTTGTGTTGCTGCCACCAATGTCGTGAACAGCACCATCAAGGCCTATGAAGCTTGAAACTATGATTTGAAAATGCAACATAAGTTAAACGTGGATCCAACTTTAAATTATGCAAGCTGAAATCACGTTTGATGTTGTTGTGGTTGTTGTTGGTCTCCATCGGTCAATGCCGATTATTGATGTGCATCCCAAGCGCATGATGGCTTTTAGAATGAAACAGCAGTCCGATTCAGGAGTGACAATCTCTTCCACAGCGCTCACAGCGATAAGCAATACAAGCTTGATCGGCGTCAGTTGCACACCGGCGGAGTGATCTTGGATTAGCAGCCGAGAGAAGTATCTGCTCATCCTCAGCTTGGACATGAAGCTTTAAACAGTGCCTTCAAAGCGAGCAGTCAACAGCAAGTTCTCAACAACTCGTAGGTTTGATATCAAGAGCCTTCCTGTCTCATTTGAAAACGTCTTTGTACCACAAGTTCGGTCTGCCTAAAGTTCGGCTTCCTGATTTCAATTTACGCTGCCGTAGTAGGGTGAACATGCTCTGTAGACTAAATTTAACAAGCACCTCAGCATTCGTTAAATTGTCCATCCACTCTTGATTTAATCATAATTATTACCTTAAATGCGCAATTGTACGCGACCGGAAGTTTAAAAATTTAAAGCTGGACAATTACCTTGCAAATCCGTTGCGCATAATTTGTTTTAAAAATCGTTAGTTGTTAAAATGTGTAAACTCAGTGAGTCCGTAATCAATAATCGAGCTTTTGCAAACTTTGCTAAAACATTCTGTCTCAGTTTTGAGTGAATAAAAGATTCGGAACAGATTTACTCGCTTTAGTGATAATGTAATGAGGAGGAAAGCGACACGCTCTAATGTCTATTGAACTTCGCAGTAAGCCCACCCCAATTTGTGCTCAAACATCCACTGTGTTTTCTATTCACTGCGCTTGATCTATTTGTTAAATCTGGGAGAATAGACCCCGCAGCAATGGGTCGCTGTCATTTTTACCTCCTGGGTGACTCAAAATGTCGCCTGCAGATAACTCGCTGCAATTGTCGTTCTTTTAATTATTCGTAGGGCTGGGCTCGAAGTCTGCACAACAGTTTAATCGAAGGCTAAGTTATATTAAACCAATAAGTAGTATATGAATTTCAAATCGGGGGTATCGCTTTCGATGCTTTCGATGCTTATGCATAGATGTCATAATTTCTTACTGACGTATGTTTATTTCTATCGTCTCTGTTTCAGCTATGCAGTGGCAGCTAGCTTCGACCATATTTCAGTAGTATTCCCGTATATAAGGTGAGCTAGATGTAAAATAATTTGCGATAATTTAATTATCACCAGGTGGTAATGAAAAAATTGTGCATTTGCCATAATTTTTGTCTTGTACTAATCTCGGTTATATGAATTTGAGATTTTGAAATTTGCTTGCGAGGAATAGCAAACCAGTCGCATTAGAAATTGTTTTAAAATATGATAAAACTTAAGGTGTATGTTACAGAACTATTGTTTATTTTGTTGTTAATTTAGCAATAAACGGGAAATCCATTTTAGTTCTTGTAGTTCTTGCCTTTAAAATTGGCTGCGCTATTAGGCATACCTCGGGAGGCTAGGCTCCAACTTTTGTTTTAGTGTGTTTATTTTTAACCTTATACATAAAAATCAGACTGCCAACTATTATTCTTCATATATAAAACCATACACTTTCAAATTGTACGTGCTTTCACACGTTTGATTCGATATAATTGACTTTCGCATTCATTTCTAACGCTAAATAAATCGATACGGTTGTCATGGTATCAAACGTCCGTTTCACATGTCTGTAATAAATAAATTGCGAAACGACCATGTGCGAGCGACTACGCGCTTGGCTGAATGTGGCTTTTATGACGTAGCACGCGCATCTTTGCGAGTGTACTAAGTGAAAGTTTTACGTTTCTAATTTGTCCGATTCGCGTCATGTGCGCGCCAGGAATTGAATGGGTGATTTATGTATCTTTATGTGTTCAATACATCAGCTTTAATGTTTCATTCGGTCCGGTATCCTAAGTAAAATGGCCACATTTATATTCGCCGATTAATTTACTCGCGGTAAGGTTGAGCACCCAAGTTCCGGGATTTAAAGATCGGTTTTGAAACTCTTCTGACAAAGGTATATCACCTTATGATTAAAATGGTTTTAGACATTACGCGACCGTCTTGTACACTGTCAAGTAGTGTAAAGATTTTTCTGTCTACTGTATCGTACTGATGAAACCGGAAGTAAGTACCGTCTGTCTCTGTCGCGGCAGGACATTTTATTGGATATTTCATTTTTCTTGCACAGCGATTAAGATCATATTATAAATATTAATGGAATCTACATTAAAATCCAGTCTTCGAAAAGTTGGTCTAAGATGCTGGAAGTGAGATTCTAACAGGTCAAGATCCTTTCTTGTGAATGATACAATAAATTGCAATAAAACCCTATCACGAATTAAGTAATGCTGTGCTAGCTACGCTCTGCAAAACGTAATCTCCAGGCTGCTAATTATTATTGTAGATTCCCAAAGTGCGAGGGCCTTACCCTAATAGTCTCCAAGGATTGTCTTTCGAAGATTCAAAGATTATGGTTGAAACGCGATTTTGCCGCTAATTTGCCAGATTCCCTTCGAGATTTTTCGTGTGAATTTGATTTCACGTTGTGTATTCCTCCGAGTAGCTCCTGACAATGGTAAACACCGATGGGTTAATCGAACAGCAGAAACACGAAAGCGATTCAAATAAACGAACGAACTGTTGAAAAATCAACGGTTGACGCACACAAAGAACGACACGTCGCAGATGTATGAATAGATCCGACGAAGCCAACTTACAGATAGATATCCAAAAATTAAACCGATCGGATGAAAACTAAGAAAGTTATATCCAAAAATATCGGAGATCAAAATTAATCCAACCGCGCATCACGATGCTCAATGTCAGCAGATAAAGCTATCGGCTTTAGATGAGCTATTCATAATGCAAAACGTTCTGGTGCAGGTTAATTAACTAAACAATCTAATTTCTCTAATCAGTCCGTGTGAAACTCAAGAACAGTGTGTGCCTTTATAAGGTGTTTTTATTCATTTGATTAATGCATTTGACCATGTTAGCATGGAGAGTCTTTTCAAAATGCTTGATCTTATAGGCTGCAGGTCCAGACTGCTCAAATTCGTTATTTATTTTCACTCTGGCACGAAAGGCTCAGTCTATTTTAACGGTTGCAGTTCAGAAGCTTTTGAAATTCGCCGAGCTCCTACACTGTATTACATTTTCTTTGCTCGGCTGCTGAAACACGTTTTTGAGAAGACAGCTGCAGGTATTTACCTACGTGATTGCAAGGCTTTCAACCTGAACCGTTTGAAAACAAAGCAAGATACGGGATGTGGTACTTCATGAGCTGTTGTTTGCCGACGATGCAGCCATTATTGCTCACTCGCAAGAAGATCTCCGATCACGAATGGACTGTTTTTCTTTGGCGTGTAAGAACTATTGGCTGACAATTATCATCAACAAGACCCAAGTCCTTTGTTAAGTGACTTTATAGCCTCATATCATCACTAGTGGAAACGGTCAAATTGTGCCAGTACATCATTTGACATATCTTGGTTCAACCATTGCGGAGATTGATAAGCGGATTGGCGGAGGAACTGCTATTTTTTCTTGTTTGAACTCTCGTGTGTGGAGCAACCGGAGGTTATCTGTGAAGACGGCAGTGAAACCTGGACCATCCATGCAAGACACGAACGGAAGCTGAATGTTTTCCATTTACGAGGCAGCTGCTTTATCTTGAACATATCGTGGATGGACTAAGAAAAGAATGCTGAAGTGCTTTCTAAAGCTGGACTAAAGAGCAAGTTCACTTTATTATGATAGCACTGTCTACGTTGACTGGGTCATATCTATAGAATATAAAATGGCCATATTTCAAAAGATATACTATATGGTGAGTCAAAATCAGGAAATCGCCTGTTGGTAGACCGCACTTGCTGTACAAAGACGTTTGCAGGAACTCATAACATTGATCCCGTGAGTTAAGAAGGACTTCCTCTTCACCGTTCACTTCGGAGGTACCTTGCAAAGCGCCAACTGCAAGCTGTGGGAGAGTAGATACTGCTCTCGGTTGCTGATCGTAGATAACGCCGTCAGCGTGCAACTGACAATGATTAATCAAATACTGCCTATCACTGTGAGCGCCACGTGAGAGATTGTTCATCCCGAATCGGACTATTTAGTCATTCAAAACGCTGTGCAACACTAAACAATCATGCGCTTCTGAAATGTATCAATGGTCGATGTCGACCGAAGAAGGCCCGCAACAACAATTCCCTTTTATCATGGATGTTGCATTGCCTAATCTGAATTTTACGTTAGCATGCAGTACCTAAGTTAATGGGATCCGTCCTACCTTGTTACATGCACACATCCTCATTATTATTCTCTTGGAAGGACCGAAGCAATAATTAAGATCTCTGCCGAATGATATCTCAGTATTGCCTATTGTAAGAGGCATTTATCTGTATCTTTTCTGTAAGATCGGACCTCTAATGCAAGAATTTTAATTCTGAAAAGTTTACTTGCGTCGATCCAAGGAGTTTAGTGGCTAAATGCTTATGCGAATTCTGAATTCGTTGATACTTGGTGAAATAGCGGACTTGCCGATTGACGGCGTGTGAATGAAGCGCAAATCGTGTCATAGATTTGAGAATTCTAGCTTCAAATTCATTTATCTCTTCTGTCACTGTGAGTTGAAATTGCTCCTGCTTTCGTCCGAGATGAAGGCTGGAAGATCGTCTATTATATTACTACGACAGAAGGATGCATGTAAACCGAGTCAAACTGATTAAAGAAAGCTTTAGTGCAAGGACTGTCCCAAGCCCGTCTGAGAAAGGTTCGGTCATGTCTGCAGGATGGATCCCAGTTCGCATACGAAGGTAGCCATGCACTGGCATCCGCAAGGTAAACGAAAAAGGGGACGGTCCAAGGAAACTTGGCGCAGAACGTTGGAACGCGAACTGCATGCACAAGGATTCACGGTGCAGACGGCAAAGGAAGCAGCGACAGACCGGAACCACTGGCGTGAAGTTGTGTTCGCCTCATGTGCCACCCGGCACGGAGAGGACTGGATGATGGATGATTAGTGCAAGTGATATGATAAGCGATCTCTCTTCCTTTTCAAATATAACAAGCGTCAAAGCGGTACCTTCCTTCAAATGCTTGATTGCTACGTGTGTGTATAATTGTGTTCCGCCAATTTTTATAGGACATTGCTGGGTTTTATTAGTTACCTCGAAAGCTGCAACCCTTTACACTTTTCGAATCAAATATTTTTGTTTGCATTTTGAATGTTATAGAAAAGAGCCCATTATTCCTTATTTAAAATCACACGTTCTTGAATGTTAGGTGATGTGAGTTGGTGGCGTAATCTTGATAGTTAAGCTGGAACGCCAGCAATACAACGCGGCGTCGGCAAAGTAACTAGTCAACATTTTATCCAAGGTGTAATGTGACTATTTTTATTGCCTAATTTCAATAATTTAATCAACAAATGTTTTTTTGATTTTAAAAGTGCAACTTTATTTCAGTGATACAGGAACCTGGGCACCCGAAAGTTGCATATTTGGTCAATTGCTCAACATGGTGGCGGCAATGAGTGAGTTCCCATTAAGCAGAATGTTGTGAGCAATACTCTCTTTTCTTTCTTTATAATAGAAGCTTAATTTGAAATAATTTATGTCGAAATTGAAAGAAGCGCTTTTTGAGTTAGTTACATCGACTGAATATCTTGATGCGGTACGTCATGCTTGACATTTACCAACTTAAGCCTACAAGCATGAACTTCTTGACATTTTCAAAGGAAATTTGTTTGAGGCAAACTAGCAAATATTCCGTCTAATCAGATGGGCATTCTTCATTGTTGGTTCTGAATTAATGAAAGACATAAAAACATGGTGGAAGATGTTTGGGGCCGATCGAGTTGTCCTTATCATGTGAATAAATTTACACAAAAACTGCTAGGACCGATTGTTTTCAAATTTATTTTCTTGAATTAAAACTTGTTTCTAATAGTGTTTTACAAGCGTGTTAGTTCTAAAATCTATTAAGAAATAAACGTAGTATATGTCTAATTTTGAGCACAAAAAGGTCAGATTTTTCATTATCTGGTCAAAAGACTATGCACTGTAGCTTGTCATGAATTTTGCATCCTTTTCTACTACTGAACACTCATCATCACTCAAGCATAATGGAACTATCCTTTTAGAAAGATTTGCCCAAAAAAGTCAAATTAGATTGGAAGCGTAACATGTTAATCGTCCATAGAGATCTTACTCAACTGAAACAATTTTTTGCAATCCAGGTTGTTTCTGTGTTTACGTGTGGCAAAAGCAAGCGCAATCTCGCCTTAATCTTCTGGCTAGAACTCGCCTCTCTCGGTTCTGCAGCGCTGCACTCATTTCGGGTTTCATTTCGGGTTTCGGAATGTCAATGGTGGCTAATTTTCAAGTAAGCCAACGTAAATACATTGTGATAGCGAAAAATCTTTCTTCACAAAAAATTATCATTTGCATGCATTTCCATCACACATGCCCCACGTCTTGCTTTTAAATCCTTTTCTACAAGTTTACATTCACTAGAAACAAAATCAGTATCAGTGAGAGCGAAACAGTAAATGAATAACGATTACAGTGTTTTGAGTATCACTGAGCCTAATCTGCGTTTCTCTGATGACCAAAAAACTCAGGACTCAGGTTTGTATATGTGAGGATGTGAATAGAACTCTAAACTGCGGATAATTATGTCGTAAACTAACAACCATTAATTTTAGTGTTAGTGTGTCTTAACGTGCCATCTGCCTGGGTGTATATCAAATTGTATTAAGCCTAGGAAATGTAATCGAGGATCTCCTACCTCTGCATGCCAACATCGAATTCTCTTTATCTCTCTCGTAATAATTAAATGAAGTTAGTATTTGATCTTAGTATTTTTGGAGAATTGTTGTGGATTGCAAGTTTATATGAATGTTAGCAATAGCAAACTATTGTTTCGGCTAGAGCATAAAATCTGTGAACTGTTTCATGTTTAATAAGTTTTCGTGTGAATACAATTTTATTTTTCAGCTAGCAAAGTTGCATTGGTATTTGCGTCAACGCAGACATGTAGGAATGACTTCGGTGAATTCATTTAAATTTCGCTTGGTAATTTTGTTGATGCCGGGATATTTTGGAAATGACCTTGCACAACTTACGCTTCTTTAATTAAAGATAGGTTATAAAGTGAATTTCTCTGTTTCAGGAAACCGCAGTTTGGTCAGCACATTTAACCGGTGCCGGTTTGCTTTATGTTTGCGGTACAATTTACATGATTTTGGTGACGTACATTGCATCTCATTACAACATGCCACGGCTCCATTCGATACGCATTGTCCTATGCTCGCTGACAGTTTGTTTTCTGATATTGGGTTAGTTGTGTTCAAACGATTATTTCCTTACACCATGTAAATTTACCTATAATGAACTGAGTATTGTATGTCAATTTTAGTTCCAACAACCGGCACAGTTGCTAGACTCGTTTACGATGGAGACAATATACGAAAGTGGAAACCGACCGACAGAGTGAGTTTGAGGTTGAAGTAACATATAATCCCTCACACTTTACCATCGACCGTACTTGCGGTACAAAGATGTTTGCAAAAGACGTATGAAAGCCCTCAGCATTGATCCTACGAGTTGAGAAGAACTTGTTCTTGTCCGCTCACATTTTAGATACTGCATAAATCGTCATGCCCAAATTGAGGAAGAGCAGACACAGCTCTTGGCTGTTGAACGTAGATCACACCGCCGGTGTGCAATTCACGCTGATCGGTCGAGTACTGCCTATCTCTGTGAGTGCTACGGGACAGATTGTCACTCCCGAATTGGACTGTTTAGTCATTCTAACCACTGCGAAGCATGAAACCATCATACGCTGGTGATGTGCATCCACTGTCGACATTGACCGGAAGCCAACAACAAAAACAAACCAACTAATCGATGGGTCATTTCGTTTGATGAAATAGGGTTCAATGTTTCAGCTGTGTGATTGTTTACTCAACTATTCTCGTTACAGACCTACGCCGATCAGTAAAGAATGAGACTAAAATGTATTCGAGAAATTAGAGCGTTCGATGACTGGCGTTTTTAACAGCAATGTAAAATTGGAATTATGATTGCATTGCAAACGGATCTGGCATGTTCGTTTAATCACTTAGTTCAATAAAACACTAACACTTTCAGCGTCTGTAAACTAATGTACACTAGTTTTTATAACACAAACTCATCCATATTTTTTTAATTTCAAATTTCCTCATATTACAGGAAGCATTATTGTGGACAGAATCACTTGTAATGGTTGGCGTTTACTAAGTTGGAATAACTTATTGAAATTCCAACACCAAACCTATTGAAATCATTAGTAGAAATTCATCGGAAGCGAACATACGTGTTCTAATGCTTATTGACGTTTGTATTTTGTAAATGCGTGATTAGCTGTGAGCGCTTTTTTATAGGTACGTTTATGTCCTCCATTTGGATAAGTGGGTCGCCCAAACGTATTGTCTAATGCAAGAGTATTCTCATAGGTCTAGGAACGATACCCTGATTGATCGATAATATCATACCGAACAAATCTGTTGTACATTGATACTCAGTTCGCGTTGTGAGTAAAGTTAGTTTCTTACACCAGAAACAAACTTTCAATGAGAAATGAAACTCGCTTATCCTTTCAACTAGGTTCCAATAAAAATAATGTTTAAGTTTATTGTGTTAAATAACTTTAAAGATGCAACTTAAATCAGGCGTTTTTGATCATATATCCTTTTTCAAAATGGTAACTATCTATAGTTAAATAATTATCCCATTAATTTTGTATTGACTTTGTTAAAACGAAAATAAATACTCGAAAAACGAGTTAGATGATTGAAGGCCTATGCAATTGAATAAATAAAAATAGTTCGTAATCACAATTTGTAGTTGAATTGTTAGCTATGCATTAATCTCACATAGTATTGATAGTATTTATGCGTCTTCTAGCGTACACAAACCATAACTAGCGGTTAACTGCTGCCTGCATTCTTGTATCAGGAGAGAAATATCAGGTTGTTTTTGTTTCGAAATCCATTATCAAGGTGTTGAGTAAGTTTGAACGCACTCGACGAAAATTTAATAATGAATATGACTTTTTTTCTTCTTTATAGGGCTACACGTATCATGCCGTGAGCAGTTTTTCAGAATGGGTTGTAGCGTTTTGCTTCCTGGCATTTTACGCGAGCTTAGTAGTGGAACTTAAGGATTACACCATCTGTGCAATAAAGGTAATTACTTACTACTTATAATTTAATCAGTAGTATGCATTTCAATACATAACGTATTCCATTCGTTAAATTTTGTAAATAATTATTTAGGTACAAAGAACAAAGATATAGTAATCACTACTGCGAGCTTAAGTGATTTGGCGCCTTACAAATTATACAAAAATATTACTTATATTTACTATTATTTCGACGCTAAATTTTTGCAGGTTGTCGTAACGCCAAAACTTATAATTAATTTTTCGAATATTCGCAATCTCTGGCACCTAGAAACCGCTCACGATTTTCGGTTGTTTCTTACCATCAGTTAGACACAGAAAGATTAGGTTCAGAAAGCCTAGAAAAAGCGGAAAAGTTGTAAATATAGTTTTGCTTAGATCCACTGTTTGGATTAGTCATCATTGGTAAGTTGATTTACAGTGTCATCTAAAAATTATTTTTTTACTATGTATCCGTTGTTTCAAGTCACAGAAAACCTAATCTTCCTGTCTTCAACTGATGACTGCATCCATCCATAAACCCGTAGTGACTAGTATCTTCAGGTGTGTGAAAACTCTAAAACTGCTCAAGTTTATTTATCTGATCGGGTAAATTATTTCCACGAAGAGGATCGGTCATTGAATTTTGGTTTAAAGTTTGACTTTAATTGAGCTGCCTGAAAGCAATAATTTGGTCTCTGTTTGATGACGGCAAACAAATGGAAAAGTGCACAGTGTGTGAGAACTGAGAAACCGGTAATTTCCTTAATGTCTCATTGCTGACCATAGTGCATTGGGTGAATTGGCCGTCAAACTTTTTTCTGCACCAAGCTCGTCAACAGTGACATCAAATTCTAAATTTGTTTATCAATGTTCCACCGTTACGTGGTTCACCGGATATATTTGATGACCGGCTTCGGGGTGAGTTTGCACTGTTTGATCGGTAAATTTAGAATTATTCAGTAGATTCATTGGTCATAGTTTGTTGTGTTAATGCTTTAAATTAGGATTTTGGTATGCGATTGTTCTATTAACTTCGGCAGCGCTTCAATATGTTACTCACATTTTCGAAGACTATTGTCGCAGTATTAAAATAGACGCGTGTTACAAAGTTAAAATATTTTGAAAGATGTTTGAAACCGATCGAGTAGTCATTGTCGTAAAAATAAATTAAAAATAATCAGTTACTAATTTAAGTGAGATAAATTATTTGCAATCAGTTTGAATATATGTTTGCACATGTGTATCAACACGCAATTTTCTGTTTCGGATACCCGTCAGAGACTGTTATTTTTGCCTTTGTCTGCAGATAAAACCGAGATATGTGCCAATAATGGAGGAAGACGGTGAATTAAGTGTCACTCAAATTTCGTAACGCTTAATTTTACATTGTGATGATAATTTTTTACTGAAATATTGAGAATTATTTCTTGTCTTTCCGTTTCTCACTCTTTATAACGATTAGTCTCGCACAAGTTATTAATGAAATTCGCCTTTGTCAATGATTTCATTATCCCAAACACTGCATTTTTTTAAAATCGGTTAAAATATACACACTAAGCTTCATCATAAACGCTTACAAATCAGAAACAATTTTGTTCTCGTTATCTACCACCAATTCAAACAACGTTCAAAGACTGTTCCAGTAAATTTGATCTAGAGATTGTAAAACCAATGAACGCGACGAGATAATCACAAAGTCGCTGGTCTCCTTTGGCAGAGCATTTTTGTGATTAATTTACTTCGCTAACAGCAGTTGACCTGTTGCCTTCTATTCTGCGTTGTAAACTCCGGTCGCTTGATTTGACGCCTCCAAACAACGCAGAAATCAAGCTTGACAGTTAGTCAGTGAAAAGATGCACGATAGTCAGTCTTAATGGACAAACCTCGGTTCTGTTCAAGGAGGGTTGTGGCATCTTACTAAGCCCAATTGTGTACATTTTCGTTAAATATTGGAAACGAAAACTGTTACCCGGTTTTAATAGCGCCTCACATTACACTGGGAATCACATTTTCGTGAACAGCAAACAGGATTTCGTCCCGGCAAATTATATGTTGATCACACACTCACTCTTTAGCAAGCCCTACAACATCGCCACACTTTTAGACTGCCTACTGTTGAGATCTTTCTTGATTCTAAGAGTGACTGCGATTAAGTCGATGATAACGCGTTATTTAATATTATTACGCACTGGGTCCCTCAAACTAATATGAACATCGGGCGCTCTCTTTCCCATAGTTTTTCATATACAATAGCTGTCAGAAAACTTTTTAAAGTCCTGATGTCGCCAAGGGTTGACAAGACGGAGTCTATAAGTCTATAGTTCGCGCAATTTTACTGTGCGGATGTGAAATCAACACTGAGAAAAGAAGAAATAAGACGTCTACAGGTCTTCGACAATTGCTCTCTCCGCACCATCGCTGGAGTCACTTGGCACCATCGGATCCTTAACGTAACTACCCTTAATAGAATTTTTATCACGACGTAGATACCGATAAACAAGTTAACATGCATAGACTTCGCTGGATGAGCCACGTATTGCGAATAGAAAATCATCGTTTTGTTTGCGGTTGTTGTGACTTGTCTTCGTGGTTGGTGTCCAAGAAATCAGAATTCAC
>JACCGJ010019147.1:0-11557 GCA_013407085.1 Atriophallophorus winterbourni | reverse complement strand
ATCACATTTTATACATAAATTATATAGACAAAATAGTTGAATTGGTTTTGAGGAAAATTTTTTTTTAATCACTCACAACATTCTGCACTACATGCATCGAGAAATGTAGGAATTACTTCATAGGCACCTGAGTATACCAGATGGAATTCTTGGTCTGAATTTTACTATAAAACTATTGCTCAATTCGCACTTCTTTCATGGATCATTCTCAGGTTATTTATTTTCACAGGACACCATGTTTTTCCCGAAATGTTCAATATTACCGAAACATAGTTTGTTTATTTCGTTCTATCTTTTCAAGATTTAAATAGAGATACCTAATTAAAATGTGATTTTCATCGATCTTGAAGCTCAATACTGCTAACATTATCCATAAGTTTTCAACGGAAATAAGCGTATAAAATAAGTAGACATTTTATTCTACTGTAAACGCCTAAGCGCGTGAACATATATTACTAACAAGCGCTTCAAATATTCGGTCTATTTTACGTAACTAAAATGGCAAAATCAGATATTTATTTTAGCTTATGATGGACCAATTGTTTTAGATTAATCTGGATTCGTTTGACAAGGTCAATCCTAAAAGAATTCGATTCAAATAATAGTCACGGAAAGCTATGTTAGATCTGATTCCATAATTTTTCCAAAATAAACAAACATGTATACATAAATATATCGATCGGGAGCACAATGAACGCAGTAGCTTGGCTCATAGATATTCCACTTCCGTACTTTCGAAATTATGTTTCGTTGTACGCAAGAAAATTTTTCGAAAATTAATGCTTAGAGCGTGAAACAAAAATCCGAGTACCAAGCAACGTTTAGTTAAAACTATATAAGTTCAACCCAGCAAAATCTGCACGTTTCTCTGTATTAGAGGAGTCACATTTAAATCAATCACAGAGTTTAAGGGTGATCTCCTATTTCTGCTTCCAAGATCACATTGCGAGACATTGTTCGGTGAAATTGGAATTGTTATTTCAAATCAATACAATTTCAACACTTTTATTTTACAAATTTTGCTATTTTCTTTAATGTCTACACTTAATTGAATGCTTCACAAATGTCACAAGGATTATGAGGTATCATGCTTGTTTGATCTTTCAATCCTGAAAATTAAAGAACGAAGTAAAATATTTTATTCCAAAACAAATAATTTCGTTAGACAGGCAACATGCTACTCATTATAATTTTAAAGTTTTAAATTCGGTTATTTTACCACTTGAAATTTCTGAGTAGTGTATATTTAATTTCAGATTCAATATTCACAGATAGATATAATAAAAATTCAATAGGTATTCAACATCGTAAAATATTGCATTAAAACAAAAATGGTTAAATGAAGGCGTTGAGTAATTTGAGGGTTTTTGTAGGTAAAAGGTCTTTGATTTTCTCTGTAAGATAAAAAAAATATTCGTTAAAATAAATATCGCGTGTAGTTGCATTACCTGATGACGGCCAACATCCAGAAACCGGTCGTGTTGTTTAAGTGTAGAGATGTGAGCAAAACATTATTTTGCATTACTTAAGTTTTACGAATGGATCTTATGTTTCAATTACTGAGCATAAAAAAATCCAGTTGGTTTTGTACAAATCTTTAAGCTGGCTGATACTCTAATGTCCCGCGGTACCAAAAAAGCTGTCAATGTTATTTCATCTTCTTTTTCGACAGAGCTCTGGCGACCTGATCTTTTATGATGCTCATAATAATCGATTTCTTGCGACAGGATTCGATAATGATTTAAAGATTCAGTTCACCGCTGGTCGTGAATTATGTGTGGTTATCACGAGAAATAATGTAACGTTTCCGCTTTCCTTTACGCTACAAGCTGTACCACGTATGTATTCAAAATTGATATGATGACCCACATAATGAGATTTCTCGATATCATTTCTTTTGCGTTGCTGAAAACACAGTAAAAATTTTATAACGGCTTAAATACTATAATAATTTTTGTTTGCCTTGTAAAAACCATCTTTAAAACAGCTTATGTGCATGCATTTCCATCACTTCGTTTTTATTTTGATTCACGATCATAACTAAGTTGTAACGTAGCACAGATGTGCATTTACATATTTTGCTCAGAAGATGCAATGCTGAGACTATTTTTTTCAGCATTTAACGAATTCACAATTACGCTACGCTTACCATTTTTCAGTGAAGTAATATGGGTTTTTTCAATTTTAGTGTACAATTATGCTCTATAATACTCGCGTCAACAATACAATTACACACAACAGATGGTATATGTCTTTTTCGCTCATCAGATGAGAACACTGAGCTTAGATGTATCGAAATAGCAGTGAAGTAGTAAAAGAATTGATATTTGCAAGAAGTGGCTTATAAGAGTTCAAGTGTGGAGATTTGAGGAACAACATAATATGGTCACTGGAAGCCCTTGGATCGTTTTTCAAGAAATCACTCTGTCATTCGTTATTTATGCACCATGGTTGGATACACGATCTTAGTTTACCAGTACCGTATTTGTCGGACTATACGGCGCACCGGATTATAAGACGCAGTATCAGTGAGCGATCTGTTTTCATATATAAGCGGCGCATAAAGCGAAACAAAAAATAGTCGGATAGGTCAGACTTTATTCAAATCATGAACAATAACTGCCAATATTACATAAAAAGTACACTAATTTTTTTAATCATTCCTCTTCTACGAATCCATCAAATTCCTCGTAATAAAATATTTTGACATATTTTTCAGCACAGTGTGAACATACACTATTCATGCATAAGGCGAACCGGAATATTAGGCTCACTTCCGATTTTTCTGACAAATTAGTGTTTTTATGTGCGCCTTATAGTCCGAAAAATACGGTACTTGCAAATTTCTACATGTTTCACCACTTTTCCCCCATTTGAAAGCTAATCTGCACTACCTTTACATGCTGACTGTACACATGCCAAAGTGGGTTGTGATGTCTAAGTACCAAAGCTTTTTATATAATGACAATTTTACAATTCTAAATATGTCAAACTTTGGGTAAATTTTGAAACGTTTGATTTTTTCCGGATAAGTTCGTTAAAAACATTAATCCACGTTTATTGCGAACCATCTTGACAATTTTACTTTGATCATTCTGGAAGGTTTTCATTCCAGTTAGTAAAATTTTTATCTAAGAACTTTTTGATTTTAGCTGTATAACATCAGGTTTTTTACATTTAATTTTATTTCATATTTTCATTTTCTCATTTCAAATAACTCTGTGTTCATTTTCTTCCAGATAGCGGAGGATGTAAGTCTTTACATTGCTGTAAATGTGTTTGAGTGTGTTATACATTTCAGAAATAGTCATTTAAATTTAGTCGAGCAGTGATTTTGGAATTTCAGCTTCGCACATTATGGACAGACGGAACTTTCCTTCTCAGGCTATTTAGGCAAATGAAAACATGCGTAAACTGGGTTCGGTTAACATGGTAACATAGGATTAAATCATCCTCGACCTTTTTAACTCAGTTGCAATCAATCGCAGACAAAGTTCTGTAAACAAATTTACTCCCTGATAATGTTTGAATTAAAGGTGCAACAAATTTTGATAGAAGGATTTCGGCGGAGATCTACACTAGACCTATCGATCAGAAGGACTGATAAGGAATGGAAAAGTTGAAAATTGTAATGAGCAAATACACTGAAAAGGAAACTTGAGGAGTGCAATTTTATCAGTTGCATAGACATAAAATCAATAATACTTAATCCAAATATTGATTGATGAGATTTCTACAAGAATTTTGTTACGATATGCAACAAGATTAGTGAGGACAGGGTAATATTGTCTTACACCTGCTTTGGTGATATTTGAATTCGAAGACATTAGCATTTTCATGTTCATATTTTAATTAAAAAAGAAGTGCTCCGTAATGTAGCATTGCATTTAAAACGAGTATGGGCCGGAGCTTGTGCGACAATACTTTTGAATGTCACGAATACATACCTACATGTGTGTGATGTGGTTCAATGTTGGTGTTTGTAAATCTCTATTTACAAGATTTTTCAACATCAAAATCTCCACGAACGGTCTCACCGTTGAAACATTAGGATCAGGATCATAATAATTTGATACAGTTGATAAAAGTTATTTAAGTTCATAATTTCGGAGCAATTATTGAATAATAATAAAACGAAAGTATGGATAAATAAATTGCGTTACTGTCTCTATCTGATGAGTGCAAACAGCAAGAAACCGGTAATTGAGTGTGTGTGATGGAAATGCATTCAAATGAGCTTTTTGTTCATGGTCATTTTTGCAAACACAGTATACCTGAGTCTGGGATCATGTGATTAAAAAATTAGGCGTAACAAGCTTAACAAACAAAGGAATACAATCGCAACTATTTACCATTCTTCCACTGTATCAAGCCCATGCGGATCCTGATTCTTCTTTCCCTACCTGTTGAGTGCTAACAGAACGAAACCGATCGTGGAGTGTAGGTTTGATGAAGATGCATGCCAATGAGTTTATTTTGAAAATATGAATATTTTGTAAACATTCAAGCCAAAAAAAGTGCATCCACATAGCCTTAGGTGACATTGCAATTCAATTTTTGTTCACTTATGTTCAACTGTATCAACGGATGTGGATCCGAATTTCTGTCTTTGCAAGATGAATGTAAACTGTACTGACCTGGTCGTAGGGAGTGCAGAATTGCATGTTTTGTTTGGCCCCATTGGTTGTACCCCATCGCCGTGTTTCATCAATAAATTAAGCCTGTTAGGAATGTCTTTCTTATATAAAAGTGATTGGGAAATTCAAATTTAGCCAAAAATTTCCGTTACTTTTCCATCTTGCACGTAACGGATCGCAGTGTTTGTAAAATGAAATAGTAAGCAAAAATACATTATCTGTTTCGCGGCATGCTTCAAAAATTTGTTTACGCTGATAGATCAATATATAAATTAAGAATCTGAAAATAAGCTTTTATGACAATTCTACATCTCGCTTGTCAGAAGCTATTTGTAGAATCATATGTGTTTCAAGAATTAAAAAACAACGCACAACCGTGTTATAATATTCTCATTGCTGTTTATCACAACTTGTTAAATCATACTTTGACTTAGCTGCAATAAACGTTGTTTTATTTTTGAACAGATTCTATCGACGCTGATACAAGTACAGGTCGGTTTCACCTATAGAAGAAATTCATAACGTTTTATTTTTTAAATCTAGAAATCTACAAGCGTCTGAAGACAATTGAATATTGAGCAGGACTGGCTTATATACAGACACACGATCCAGATACATGAAAATATTTGCTTTTATTTATTCTCTTCTTTTTAGTACGATTTATTATTGATATGATTTACTTCACTGGACAGGATGTTTAACTATTCTAACTATCTCTTGTAAACAATTCGCGCCAGGGGTTAAGCGCACTTAGTGGTGGGATTCAAATCTATACCACCAGACGAACATCCAGCTTTTTGCTGTGCCACCGTAGCCAAGCAGAAAACAAGTACGAACACCAACAAGAAATTTTGTATTATCCAACTCGGTGTATAAACACTCACCAAGCTATATCATGGACACATGTCTCAATGACCTTGTAAAAAGCTCATATGAATACATTTGCATGAAACACCCCACGACCGGTTTCATACTGTGTGTGTTATGGAAACTAGTTTGGACACGTGATAGAAAATGTTGGGCGTAGCAACCTCATTAAACAGTGGCATACAAGCGCAACTTGTTTGGTTTAACGACCTGTTTCCTAATCACGCCCTCAACTAGAGATAAGAGTTAAAATAAATCGTAATTTTAAATCTGAAACCGTTTGTCGCGATGTATGATGCCGTCCACCTGTCCATAATTTACCACGTCTACCACCGGAGCTCTTAATGCCAGGGAACTCCAGTTTGCAAAGTGTCTGACGAAGCTTCTGTGTCAGAAGTGAAACGTTACCAAATATCTGCCCTAACCGATTGCACTCAAATTTCTTTGCATTATAAATACGGGATGGTTCACAAACATATTCCAAAAAATCCTCTAACCGATTGTTTTTTAAAATTATTTTCATGAATTACTTCCTTTGTATTATAGCCGATTGTGGACGAGTTGTGGCTGCGGAAAATCCAAGGTTCAATTTGTCTACCATTACTCAGCGTTGTATGAATTTCATTTACGTTCAACGACTCACGAATAGAAGTGCAAAAACTATCAGATACTCGTCAGAAAGGGTAAATTTAATTGACTTTTTCTACGACTCATTTTCTATTTATAAGCTGGATTATTCGGGATTAACATGCTGAACCGACTTGGTGACTACGTTCTGCTTATTGCATATTGTTTTAAAATATTTTCTTGAAAATCAATTAAGCAATTCATCTTATGATGACATTTTGAATTTCGTTCCATCATTACAGATTAAAAGATATGGGCAGCCAGTTTACATATTTATCGATAATCCATGCGTTGATGCCCCATGGACCACAATGGGAAAGGATAGATACTGTGCACCTTTTTACCCCAGATCGGATCAGGTGACAATTTTATTATTATTAAATTCTTCGGATACATTTGAACCAGGCGATTTCATTGAAGTAGCCGACAGTGAGTGTTTGGAAATATAACATTCACGCAATCTGATTTGTGCTATAAACGATTCATTTTCTGCAATAAAATCCATTTTTCAGATGCAACCCATCCTTGTACTCAAACTACGCCACCAAATAACGTGGCTCAATCAAGTGAGTTCAATATGTCGAAAATAAAATTTTGTTGTTGATAGCTTCCTTTGATGGATGTCGATCATGGATGTACATTATTTGCGCATTGCGTTTTATTCTCCACAGCTTTTCGAATGACTAAAAGTCTGATTCGGGAGAAAACATTTTAGCCACAGCGTTCACAGCTAGAATTAGTACTCAAACAATCGGCCGCAATTACGTCCTGACGAGGTGAACAAGTAGTAGCAGCCGAAAGCATTATCTCGTTTATAAAGGTCTTATAGAGAACGCTTTGCTCGGTGCTTCCGAAGTGACTGGTCTAAAAAAAATCTTTTAAACTCGTAGGGTCAAACGTTTTTGTACAGAAAGTGCGGTCTTCCAAATTGTAGAATTAATGATTTCAACACCCAAAAGAGAAACTTTTTGGAATACGAACATTATCCATTGTATACACATGACCGAACCAGAGTAAACGGCGCTGTCACAGAGGGGTGAACATGACGTGCAGACGTTGTAAGTTAATGAGATGTCGTAGATGCAGTCAAATTAAATGCATGCACATATTTATAAATGTTGTGTAATCTAGCGTAGCGGAGAATTGTGCGATACCCTTAATTATTTATTGGCTTGTGGTAAGTGAAGCTACATAATGTTGAAAATGTAGATATCAAACTTGAGACAAGTAAAATAAACGGAATGAATTCTATTGCGTTATTCGAATGATTTTGTAAACAATTCCAATTATAATAATCAAGATTTCTGCTAATAACGCCATTTCTTTAATGATTACACCATCGCTCAAAAATAATGATGTTTATACATTTTTTTCAATGATTGAGTCATCATATCACTTAAAATGTATAAAATAAAGGTAACATTTTATGTTAGTATTGTTTGGAATATTTGTAGCTCGGGTCGTTGTTGTAGCTCACTTGAATTTGTTCTCCGAGCATGTTGATTTTGCATCGGACGTTTCGTTGCCAGACTAGGCAACATCTTCAGCGATTGTTGGCAAATTGACTGCTCGAAGTGGCACTGACAAAGGTATTTGGCCGGCCGACCACTGGTCACGTGATCGCATGTGATTGATTGATTGATTGGCTGCCTTTTCGGTTCTTCGTCTCAGTCGCATCCTTGCGTAGATGTCGTCCAAGCTCACGTTTTCGTTGATCGATCGTTCACCGGAGTACCAGGCTTCGATGAACTATCGTGCTGCTTTGTTATTAGCTCGGCCCAAGATGTGGCAGTTATGCCAGTCCATCTCATGATCTTCGTTGTCGACGTGTGTTGATATGAGAGACTTGGTGTCGTGACGTCGTACGGCCAGTTGATGCTCATGGATTCGTGTAGTAAAAGTAGTAAACGTCCACGGCCTGGCACTCCGGTGAACGATCGATCAACGAACACGTTGGCTTGGACGACATCTACGCAAGGATGCGACTGAGACGAAGAACTGAAAAGGCAGCCAATCAATCAATCAATCACATGCGATCACGTGACCAGTTGTCAGCCGGCCAAATACCTTTGTCAGTGCCACTTCGAGCCGTCAATTTGCCAACAATCGCTGAAGATGTTGCCGAGTCTGGCAACGAAACGTCCGATGCAAAATCAACAAGCTCGGAAAACAAATTCAAGTAAGCTAGGATTTTTTATTTATCATAGGAAGAATTGTGATGTTGCATGGATATTATTTTGTTCAATTTTAAAATAAAACATACCGAATTTTTACGGAAGACATATATTCTCTCAATTCTTCTATTTAATTAAGCGAAGTTTATCTCAATAATTTGTGTTCTTCAATTTAGAATTTCAGTTATAATAATAGATAAAAATGAACAGACAATTAAAATCGACGGTATATATGATTAAATTTTAGCCACAACTATCGCAACAACGACGACTCAAGCTCCAGTTACAGTTCCAAGTGAGTTTCTAACAAGATTATATATCTTGTTCCTGGGTCACTCAGATTATTTTTGGATACCATATGTTAACTGCATAGATGAACAGTAAAACGAAAATTCATTATCACAAGAACTTGAACACCAAAACCGGTTTCTGCTTGTTTGGTTTCATCAAGTGGAAAAAATAATATCAGGTGCAGTGAGTTTTGTAACAGCGGAAAAGTGGTGCACACAGTAACACTTTAAAGGACTTGTTTAATAAGGTTTGTACAACGAACCATTGTGGTTCGCTGTAAGAACCATGAAAAACAGTGGCTTAAAAGTCTAAATGTGTTTGACATTAAAGGTTAATATTATTATTATTATTATTTTTATTAATATTATTTTTATTATTACTAATGTTATTATTATTATTTCCTTAACAATCATCACAGTTGATCAGATCATACTACTATTACAATTTTATGTCCTAAGCGATCAGGGCCATTTTTCATGGTTTTCAATGGTATAAAATGCAACAAGATTAACAATAATCCTAAGATGTTAAAAATTGAAATTGTTGTAGTTGGCCTCCTTTGGTCGATGTCGACCATGGATGTACATCACGATCGCGTGAATGTTCATGTTCTGCAGCTTTTGGAATGAAAAACAGTCCGATTCTGGAGGAACAATCTCTCCCGCAGCGCTGGCAACGAAAGTCAGATCTCGGTTGTATTGCATCATTTGCAAGCTGGCGGCATGATCTGCTCCTCACCAGCTTGCAGACGACGCTTTACACAATGCCTCCAATGTGAGCGGTCAAGAGCAAGTTATTCCCGACTTGTCGGGTGACTGCCAAGAACTTTCTTATCTCTTTTGCAAATATCTTTGTACCGCAAGTGCGGTCTGCTCAAAGGTCGACTTCCTAATTGCAACTCACCGTAGAGTAGATCTTTCGGAATACGACCATTTTCCATTCTGTAGACATGACCAAGCCACCGCAGGCGGCGCTGTCGCAGTAGGGTGAACATGCTCTGTAGACCAGCTTTTGAAAGCATTTCAGTATTAGTCCCTCTGTCCATCCATGATATGTTCAAGATACGACGGATGCTTCGTAGATGGAAAGCATTCAGCTTCCGTTCGTGTCTTGCGTGGGTGGTCCAGGTTTCACTGCCGTAAAGTAAAGCATTTTGTATGCACGCGCTGTATACCATCATCTATGTTTTTACAGTCAGCTTGCGGTTACCCCAAACACGAGAGTTCAATCGAGACAGAATGACAGCTAGTCTGCCAATCCTCTTATCAATCTCCGTGTCTAGCGAGGGGTTATCCGCAATGGTTGAACCAAGGTATGTAAACTGATGTACTGATTCAAGCTGACATTTTCCAACAATTATTATGGGAGTCGATACAGTCCCTTGACCAAGAACTTTGGTCTTGCTCATGCTGATTTTTAGCCCAAAGTCTTTGCATGCCGACGAAAAACAGTCCATTAGACACTGGAGGTGCTCTTGGGAGTGAGCAATAAAGGCTGCATCGTCGGCAAAGAGCAGGTTACGGATTAGCACATTTCGTACCTTGGCTTGTGCTCTCAACCGGTTCAGGTTGAAAAGCTTGCCATCACTTCGCATGCTTAGGTAAATACCTTCTGTCTTCGTCTTGAAAGCATACTTCAGAAGCAGAGCAAGGAAAATGCCGAACAGTGTGGGAGCAAGAACACACCCTTGTTTGACGCCTCGGCGAATTTCAAAGGCGTCTGAGCTGAAACCGTCAAAATGGACTGAGCCCTTCATGGCTGAGTGGAACGAAAAAACGAGCTTGAACTGTCTTGGGGGGGCAGCCTATATAAATATATAAAACAATATGAAGATTTACATTAAACAGTATCCAAGTGTTCGGGAATTAATTTCGATATAAATTCGTCTAAGTTCGTTTTAAAGTGAAACAAGCTAGTGGAGTGAGCAACGGTAGAAGGTAAACTGTTCCAAGTAAAACAGACAAGGATAGAATAAAAATAACTTCTACGGTTCAGGCTGTAATTGTCTAACAACTGCATATATTCGTACATCCCTTTGCGTGAATAGATCATTTGAGGGATGTTAAGGGATATGGAATATATAGCATAGCAGGAGAAGGTCTCCCCTGATTCGTCGGTAAGAAGGTTGAACAGATTCACGTGAGCTATCCTATCTTTATAAGGCTTGTTTCGGATGATGAGAACTAGTTTTATTGAGCTGTGATAGATTTCTGCATAAGATTAACATCCTTCTTAAGCAACGGAGACCATGTGTGCACAACGTATTCCGTGACTGGTCTTAAGTATGTCTTATTGATCATTGAAAATATCGTGTGCAAAAATGTCCCAAATACCGAGTTGAGTTGATTGAGTGCACGTGTTGCCTTTTAAATGACATTTTTCATAGAAAATTAAAAAGACATGTGAACCTAATATTCATTTGCATGCTTTTCCGTCACACACACACCCCACGACCAGTTTCGTGCTGTTTGCACTCATCAGGTAGGGACAGTAAGATCAGGATCCGCATGCGCTTGAAACAGTGGAAGAATGGTGAACAAGGAGCGCTTGTATGCCACTTTTGGATAAGGCTGGTACGACCAAACTGTTCAAAGCATGTGTACAAACACATGTTTAATGGGGTTAAACCCATAACCATGAAACAAAATATACATTTGCATGATTTTCCGTCACACACACCCCACGACCGGTTTCGTGCTGTTTGGACTCATCAGGTAGGGAGAGAGTGGAGGAATTAAACATGTGTTGAACATGTGTTTTACACATGCTTTGAACAGGTTGATTGTACCAGCCTTATCCTACATTGGCATACAAGCAATCCATGTAAACCTATATTTTATGTAAACTCTACTCGATTCCCCACATTCATGAACCTGCATTCGTGTAAGCAGTTTGTTTTACAGCGACCAGCTGTGAAGCGTATCATAATCTTTTTGCAATGGCAGACACTCTCCTGGGCGA
>JACCGJ010019146.1:0-40139 GCA_013407085.1 Atriophallophorus winterbourni | reverse complement strand
TTTACACAATCATTTAAAAATGAAAAAGTGCCACCCGGCAATGAACGAGAAAAAGAAAGAAAGAAAAAAAGTACAATATGAGGGGGAATTTTTTTTGTCCATTGTTCCACATGTCGATTTTTTCATTTTTTTGTTTTTATATTTTTTTACAAAGTTGAGGGGGGAACACAAAATAGAATGCACTCTCTCCACTGTTGCCGGTTCTCAGCCATCGTCGACAGCGTGTCAAGCCACAGACACTCACTATCCCTTGGACCCCACCCAGGAAGCCGCGTTCGTCCGACCCGAGTTAAACCCGACGTCAAGCGTTTTAAGGCCTTCTTCCAGGTCAGCGGTTGTCCACCTGAACACCGCCGCCAGCCTGGGCCAACCGACACACGCAGCGCGCGGAAGGGTAGGCGCTAAGGCTTCATTCTCAAGACGCCCTAGCCAGCGGAGACGGGAACGGTCGATCAGGTCTCGTAGCATCAGGCTGTCCCCACCTAGAACACGGTGCCTCACTTCAACGTTGCTAGTGCGGTGTTGCCACCACACTCGTGCAAGCCTCCGTAAACATCGATGTTCAAACACCTCCAAGCGCCGGAGCTCCTCTGCGCGTACTGCCCAGCTCTCGTACCCGTAAAGCAAGACCGACCTGACTGAGGCCAGATAAACTCTCCCCTTGAGTCTCAAACTCACGTCACACCGCTTCCAGAGATGACCTAAACTAGTGAACGCGAAGCGAGCTCTCGCAATGCGAGAGCCGATCTCACTTTCCAGCCCTCCTCCCGCCGTGATGCAGCTACCAAGATAAGTGAACTGTTCCACACAGTCCAGACTGAGGTCATCGACCGTCAGGGTGGGCTGCAACCCCTCCCAATCTTGAAGAAGAACCTTACACTTAGTTGGAGCTAAGTGCAATCCGTACCTAGACGCCTCCAATGCTAGCTGGTTCAGGGCATTCTGTAGGGACACCGGATCATCACCAAGCAAAGCAATGTCATCGGCATAATCAAGGTCAGTGACACGGTTACCTGGAAGTAGCTCGATCCCACCCTCAGTGATGCTACGGAGAGCATTCTGGAGGACATCCTCGATCGCAAAGTTGAACAAGAATGGGGACAGCGGACAGCCCTGGCGCACGCCACTGGTTGTGAGGAACGTCGGCGATAGGCTGCCGTAGACCCTGACCCTCCCTGATGAATGAGAATAGAGCTCCTTCAAGATGGCGACATACTTAGGAGGGATGCCACTCCTAAGCAAGCAGTTCCAAAGAGTAGTTCTGTCCACCGAGTTGAACGCGGCCCGGATGTCCAGAAAAGCTACGATGGTTGGTCGCCGGTACAGGTGTCTGTGCTCTAATAACTGTCGCAGGACAAAAAGCTGATCCACGAATCCTCGCCCCGGGCGGAATCCAGCCTGTTCCTCACGGCAACGTAACTCCCGAATGGGCGATAGCCGACGAAGGAGGATGGAAACCAGGAGTTTGGACGCAACAGGAGACAGGGATATCCCACGATGATTGGAACACAGATTCCGTGCACCCTTCTTAAAGATTGGGATAACCGTCGATTCACCCCATGACGCCGGGACCCGCTCATCAGCCCATACTTTGGTAAACAAATCACGTAACTCCGCTGCCACAAGATCACCTCCCTCTTTAAACAAAATCGGGTGGAGGTCGTCAGGACCAGGTGACTTGTGGCGCTTCAGTGCTCCAATTACCTCTCTCACCTCCTGGAGATCAGGAGCGGCTAAGGAAACGGGCCAAGGCGTGCAAATCGGTGTCTCAGGCGGCGAGGTCGGAGGAGGTGTCTGGCTGAACTGAGCACTAAAGTGCTCAGCCCATCGTTCTAGGCGTCTACTAAGATTGGTGATCGGCGAGCCGTCGGTTTCGCAAATAGTCTCGCTCACTGTATTCAGTTTCGAACCATTAGCTCTAATTAACTGAAACAATTTGCGAGTATTGCCCGATGCGGCTGCAACCTCCATCTCACAAGCACGTTGCGTCCACCAGAACTCGCGGTCATTCCTTAAGCTGGCCTTTAAGCGGGTATTGAATTCTCTTCGAGCACGGTTGTGTTCAGTGCCGGTGGGTAAAGTTCGACGGTGATCGATTAAAGCAAGTGACTGGGCCGAGATCCAAGAGCGTGGCAAAGCGCGGGTGGGTTGACAGCTTTCAGAAGTAGCACAGGACAGTGCTGTCCGGACGAAGTTCCAGTGCTGCTCAACATCAGACGGGGGTGCTTCTGCGAGCTCCCTGGTCAATGCATGATGGAACTGGGTTCTGACAGCGGGGAGCATCAAATAGGCGGTGTCTACATGAGTTCGTCTTGCGCGTGCCTTACCCCCAAATTGGAAGTTGACTGTCGCACAGACTAGCGCATGGTCTGAGTCCACACTGGTGGTCCAGTATGAACGACAATCCTTGATGCTACCACGCCACCTGTAGCTAATAGCAATGTGGTCAATTTGAGACCAGACGTGCTGTGATGGTGAGCGCCATGTGGCCATTCGACGCTGGGAACGCCGAAATTTCGTACTGAAGAGATAGAGGCGGTGATCGCCACAGAATGTGAGCAATCGTTCTCCGTTATCTGAACGCCCGCCATCCAGCCCATTCTGACCTCCTAGGTGGCGCTCGTATTCAGACAGGCGACCAACGCGAGCGTTGAGATCTCCTGCCATGATTACGACATCTGTCCTGCGTGCCTTGCGAAACAAACTATGCTTTTTCTCATAGAAGTTGTCCTTACTGAGATCCACACTACAGTCTGTTGGAGCGTAGGCAGAAATCACAAACAAATCCCTCCGCGTTTCGCACCGCCTGTTCACCCGACATTGGCCACGAAATCGTGCACCGCACAGTCTGCTGTCAACGGGAATCCACTCTGAGAGTGATTGCTCAGCACGGGAACTGAGCGCGATACCGACGCCAGCCAATCCGGCAGAGGAAGCATCCGGGTCACTAGAGAGGTGCAGGTGGAATCTGCTGTCTGGTTCAGCTGGTGAGACCAACTGACAGACTTCGCTTGTGTCACGGAAACGGGTTTCCGACAAGCACCAGATATCAATACCTAACGTCTCAAGCGTTCGTGCAAGGCCGGCCTGTTGTCCCGGTTGTAGCAAGGTCCGAACGTTAAACGAAGCTAACCTAAATGAAACCCGCGGGCGTAGAAGAGTTGCAGTAATCGACGGCTGTCTAGACGGCATGAGTCGTACATCAGGTAGAGAGAGCGAATCGGGGATGGTAACATGTGGAGAAGAGGCAATAGAGGAGATAGAGGTAGGAATTTCTAGTGCTGTTATAGTCATTGTTTGGGTGTGGGCGTGATACTACACGGTTGCCCAGGCCGAAGTAGAGGAGTTGATCTTGAGGACTCCTACCTCAAGCCTTTGGCCCGAAAGCCTAACCCGCAAGGCAGCGGAGCGAGATTAAGGATCGCACCTATCGGGGCCGGATACTGTAGATACAGTTCACAAGCTATTCGCGAGGTAGAGACCAAACAGGGACTCCCGACATCATCCCAAACCAGTCGAGCCGGTGATCCCTGCGGATTCATACGCCTCTCCTGGTATACAATGTCCATGAGGAACAAGGAGACTGTGTTTGTCTGGCTTCTCACCATTGACCAACCAGGTATGAGTAACTCTGAAGATGCCACGAAGACATCACCCAGTATAGCTCAATGGATCATCGAGGCACGCAAGCCGCTACACCTCGTCAAGGTCCAGTCTCGGCCTGTTATATAGCACGGTCACCAGTAATGTACCGTGGTTTTTCTAGTGTTGCAGCAAAGTGGTTTCCTTTTTCAACCATGCTTGAACAGCGTACACCATTGTTGGACTGATATAGGTGTTGATTATCCGCGGGAGTATCTGCTCTGTGAAACTACCGAAGGTCCTTCTGAGCAATGTTAAACTATGGCAAGAATTTTTGTATACAACATAACACTGCTGTGAAGACTTCAAATTACCGCTGATCCACACACCCAGGTCACTTTCAGCAGTAACCCATAAAAGTTGCTGAGATCTCAGAGAATATGTGAATTCGAATGGTTTACCGAGGTTTAAAATTTTACATTTTTGGATGTTGAATTTTAGGCAGTTTCGCAAGGACCAAGTAAAAACTGCTTCGATATCTTTGTAGCATTGAGCAAATTTCTATGTTGCGCACGCTAGTCCAAACTTAGGTATCATCCGCAAATAAAATATTTTTGCTACCTACGGTTTCATGTTTATCGTCAGCTTGCAAGTGGAAGAGTATTGGCCCCAAACTGAGCCTTGAAGTACGCCACTTGTAACTTCTACTGGGCTGGATAATGCCCCATCAACTCTGCCCTAATTACCCTACCAGTCGACGCGAAGAAAACAGGTTAGTGATTATAATAAAACTTCTTGCAAATATATTATCCGGCAATCGTCGGTGTTTTTTCGTGACACTTTAGTCAACTTGTTTCAAGCAAACGAATAAACACTTGTTTTCTATTTATTCGCGAAAGCCTATTTTTGAAAATGTGAGTTCTATTGTTCGATATAAAAATAAAGTTATATGATTTTGTGTTTTTGTGTTTTTTCCATAAATATATACTCACTCTGCTACACATGTTGTGATGCTATGTATTTCTGTCGCTAAAATTTCTGGAATTCTTTTGAATCTGTGTAGTTGTATGCATAAACTAGCCAAATTTATATTTTATATGCTTATTTTACTCAAGATATTATCTCTCTGATAAAACCTAAGACGCTCAGATATTTTTTCCACTTGGATTTTGTTACAAACCATTAGAATTATCTGTGCATATAGATAAACTTATTCGCTAATGCTTAAATACATGCATCTCTATCACACAACCCACGGCCTGCTTCGTATTGTTTGCACTGATCATGTAAGGGCAGTAAGAGCAGGATTCACGTGCGCTATTGCTTACTGATTCATCCGTCTTGATTGACCTTGAACGCGCTGGAAATTTGTGTTTATAGAATAAACAGCCTGGTTGAGATCATTATCAATATAGAAGAACAAAGGTATTATGCCTCACTCCTGTTTTCATTTTGCATCCAAACATAGTAAACATGGTACTGATAGAGTCTATTTATAGCTACTGTTTGAGATGTCCTCTTTGAAGCTCTATGTTCAAACACACAACCACAGCGTAATTTTCGGTTGACAAATTTGAAGCAAATAATTTATCAACATTTTTTTCTGTTTTACTGATTAATAGAAAAATGTGAATACGTTAATGGGTTTATTGGCCTGGTGAGATATGCGAAACTGAAATTTAGTGTGTTACAATCAAGTCTAAAACATTAAAACCTGGTTTCCATCATGTTATTAATGTGGTGACTCCTGTACAGTTGTTGGCTATCTAGTAAACTTCAAAATATCCCGCCTTACAAGAAATCTTGCCGAGGGTTTTTCTAGTCCTGACCTAGGGCCAACCAAAGAAGATTTCTTCTGACGCTGTGGATGTGGGTGGCGACGTTTCATTCTACCGAAAACTATCCAAATTAATAGGTGTATGCCTTCCTTAGACGGATACATTAACATCAGGTAAGTGAGCTTTGCAACTGTGCAATAGTGAAAACCAATTTATATTTGAAGACAATGCTTACTAGTTTTCGCATAACAAACCACCATGTTAAAACAGGGAATCGCTGAGTGATGAAGACTTGAGGAACTCCACTTCTAACTTTTACTGTGCTGGATAGTGCACCGTCAACGCAGCCCTAAATACTCTACCTGTCAAGTTATCCTGTATCCGAGCTGATAATCTGCCGCACACCCCGATGTTCTCCAATTGGAACTGGAAACAACGTTACTGGTCTGTAGTTAAACACATCGCATCAGTTTTCTCTTCGTGATTAATCCACTTTTCTCGTCAATAGCAACCTTGCTGCAACTCAGTCACCGGTTGAATGATCATTTTCTTTGGATCATTCAGGGCAATGTATTATATAACTATTTACTATCCATGCTTCTGTAAAAAGATCATTGAAAAATTATAGGATCGCTGACAATGGCGAATGGAAGTAATTAGAGATGACATTGAATTATTGATGATAACAATTCATCAGATATAATGCCCATTTTTTGTAGCTTTTTAACTCTCTAAATAAAACAGAAATCAAAGTATCTGATAGCATTTAATGCGAAATATTGCATATAATTTAATTCACAAGTTTTTATCGTATTTGCCTTTTTTCGCTGATATTTCAGTTTAGGTTATATTCAAATTCCGTGAGCATAAGGTCTTAGTTTATGGATGTAGTGAACTGGAAATGTGAGCTTCCAGCGTCAACCTTCAAGACGAAGCTTTTATTAACCAGAAAGGGTATCGAAATCTGAAAATCGTCTAGAATGTAAGATTATTTTTAAATTAACATCTCGAAGTGTGAAAATTGAGTGTCAGTCGGATTTTATTTAATAAGCAAATATTAACCCTTAAGGAACTAAACACGGTTGTCTCGTGTTGAAAGGGAATTGTAGACACATAAACCAATCTGCCATAGCTAATGCATCCTAGTTTTATCACACAATACATCAGGTAGGTCAGGTCTGTCGGAATGTGTTGGCAGTGTAAAAATTTCATAAAATTCTCGAAATTTATTGACCATCTTGTAAGCCTCGCATGAAGATTTCCAATGACGAAACAGTTCCTTTCGGTAGGAAACATTTCTTCGCGGTGATCACAACGATAAACGTTACTCGATCAATTGGCAGCATTCACAACCTTTCGGTTTAATTTATCTCCAACAGACATGAGCAGAATCTGCTGTTCGCCAGTTTGGAGAAGACGCTTTACACAGTGCCTCTAAAGTATAAAATCAAAAGTTACTAATTCTATTACGTTGAATTAAAGCATTCAATCATAGGGAACATGGTAGCCATAAGTTCTACTTGTAGCTACTGTTTGATATGACCCCTCTTTGAAGATCTATGTTCAAACACGCAACCACAGATTAATTTTCCGTTGACAACTTCAAAGCAACTAATTTATCACCCTTTTTTTTTGTTTTAGTGATTAATTAAAAAATATGAATACGATAGTGGGCTTGTTGGCCTGGTGAGATATGTGAAACTTATATTTAATGTGCTACAATCACGTCTAAAACATTAACACCTGGTTTCCATCATGTTATTATTGTGCTCACTCCTGTGCAGTTGTTGCTATCTACTTAACTTTTAAATATTCCGCCGTTAAAGAAATCTTGCCGGAGGTTGTCCTAATCCTGGCCTAGGGCCAATTACGTCCGACTTTTTGCTGTTCGCGCTGAAGATCAAAACACTATGTCGGCACCATTTCGCTCCTGAGACTGTGATTTTGTCATACAATGTGTGTAAGTACGAACAGAGTTTATGTTTAAATCGCATTCACTTCACTAATCATAAGCTGGCTAAAAATAGCACATGACATGACGGGCGATGTGTTTTTCGAAATTGAAGAGGTGTATTATGAACAATTTGCGCAAACACAAAATGCTGTGTGTGCACACATATTACGCAAGCAGTATAGTTCATGATCGAATTTTTATCGCACCTGCAAACAAATAAAATATTAAATATCACAGATTATGTTGTTATCAACCAAAATCTCGCATGTTGATCTTAACAATCTCTACACCATACTCGTCCTGCATAGTTCCTTACCAGCTCACAAAGAATCATGTGAACATAATTTATACCTGCATCCTGTTCGTATTGACATCCGGGGAAAGATTAAGCTTATGTGTACGACGTTTACACAAACTGTTCTAGCCGATTCATTACACGAATGTGTTCACCAGACTTGTCACGAAGTTTTTCAATATGTTGCGAAATTTCTTCTTGCATATTCGAGAATTCGAAAAAGTTGAGCAAAATGAATGGCGGACACTTTGAAATTCTGTTTACTTCCCAATATTAGGAGTATGTGAAATACACGCATTTTTGTCACAAACACGTAAACATTAATGCATAACACGTCCGGTTCCGTGCTGTGTGCACTCATTTCGTAAGGACTGTATGATCAAGATGGGCGTGCGGTTGCTACGATAATATAATGAAAAACAAGGTGCGCATTAATGCCCTTGATGGATGAGGCTGGTACTGCTCAATCACATGAGCACACACTCGTTTAGATAATGTTTAAATCCATGACTTAGAACAAAAATGTTACAAATGAATGTTGTGTATTAAGCCGATCGCAGAATTGCTTATGTGACCAGTCTGCAGTTTTGTCAATTTTCCAGATTCATCAAACATTGACTCAAAAATGGTGAACTATACTCGTGAGCGTGTATATTTTATATATGAACATCAATCAAGCATTATGATACACGGTCTTGAAAACCTATTTGGCAGTCACATTCTAGTTGGTAAAGCTTTCGGTGTGTCATGGAAATATGACACTCACGAAACATACACTTAGACTTGACTCTTTCATGCAAGTAATGAATCATTCAACGTAGATAAAACGTACTCTCTTTTGTCCTGATCACATTGTTACATTTAATTGTCATCTAGTTGCACTAACATTATCTCGTACATAATATACAATGTGATTACGCGAATTCCATCAATTTTGGAGCAAACAGGTCAACCAACCACATCAGATTTCGGATTCTCCTTATCGCTTGGCCGGGCATATAATGCCAACCAAATTTTCCAGTCTGCAGAAAAATTGATGAATCCTTAATCGCGATCCGTCAACACTTAGAAGGTTGCTCTGGCCGTCATTCGTGTGACTACAATGATAATGGTGCTGTGTTCGAATACAACCAGAGAGGAAATCAATATGATTTTGCTGAGCTCAAATAAGATTCGAGTGATTCCAATGTGCACCGTTGTTATAATCTTTGTGAATATTTTAAAGGAATTGCTTACTTGTCAGTAGTTACAATATTGAAGATCAATAATGTGTGACAGGGTTCGCCATAAATGTCGTAGTGAAATGCATAGCCCGGAGTAAGAATGGGCATGATAGAAAGGTCGCATTTCCTAAAAATCTTTTGAATTCTCGAATATCAAATCACTTTAGTTCATGCGTTGTGCACATCAAACGCAACGTGTTTTGAAAAATAAAAAAAATTCACGGTCAACTTCTATATTTTTGGTTTATCGCATAGGAAATGTTTAGAGGAAAATAAACCAAAATGACATACGTCCGCGATCAAATTCAGTGAAATAGTTAACTGGGAAATGGAGTTTATTTCTGATAAAAATAATACTGAAAACTTTGTACTAAAACTACGTATCCGTATCCGAGACATGAATCAAAGAACCGATTTTAAAACTAATCGACCGAACAAATAAACGCACACACCCATTTTCTCATTTATATTTTAGGCTGTATTAATCAACATTATAATTTATTATTCTGTATTTGAATTTTGAAGACTTTCACATGGGTTTACTAATTTTGTATTTCAAACACTGTTATCTCATTTACATCCTTTATTGTAGCTGACAGTTTTCCTGGACTCTGTGAGTTTCTATGACATTAATCAGATTCACACCAATTCACTATTAAGTGTGACTTCCCATCGTGGCTCATTACATTGTCATATATAACATTAAAGAATAATCTTTTGCTTCAGAGAGACAGAGATTTTTCATTTTTCTAAAACATGTGTATCATGAAACCTTCATGCGCTTGTGATGTACAACTATGGTTGAGATTCACCAACGGAGGGCAACAACTGCAATCTTCAGTTTTAATATATACAGACGACTTTCAGACTTTGACCTTTGTTTTTCTAAAAAAAATTGAACAATTTTTTTGTTTATTCTGAAATCATTGTGGTGCAGTAATTATCTCTGGTTGCTTCCGCATGAATCAATTTTTGTGACATCACAAAGGGTTAATTGCCATTAAGAATTTTGCTAATCACGAGACCTATTACGATATTGTATCGCCTCACCCTCGCGCAGGACGAGAACAGCAAGCAGCAATCGCGGCATCGCAAAAATCTAAAATCTTTTCACGAGTATGACGATTGTATGACATAATTTTAGAATAATAATGAGTTTGTCAAGGTCGGTCAAACGGAACCAAATTGGTGTTAGCTGAAACTAAACTGGCAGGCACGAAATTGGTAACGAATAAGATAAAACAGACAATTGGCACATGAAGCTCAAGAACGGTGTCGTGATGAAAAGATTTGCCTGCATAAGGTAATCGTTCATTTTGTTTCGTTCCCATATACTTGATTAGTGCGTTCTGTTGTGTTGTGAGATATATGGGTTACTTGATAAAAAGTTAAAATTCATAACCTTGATGATGCATATCTTTCGGTTACCGTTTGCGTTCTCCTTCATTTATAGGAGGATATTGTCTCTGCAATCGTTCTCAAGAAATCCTTCCTAGCTTAGCACATATCATCCGAGAGTAGAGGATCATCGCTACTTCACTCTAAACCTCCATAGTAATAAAAATAGATTTGTTTTTATTTTATTCGCAGCCGTATAACCAGTTTATACTCAACTATGAAAATAATTATCTAATTAAAAATATCGAATAAAACTAATTTTTGAAGATTTCTAATTAAAATCTTCATTCAATTTGTTGTGTGGAAAGTTAATACCAAATCCGGTGAGTGCTAGTAATTTATCGTTTAATTATACTGTGAAAAAATGTGTCAACACACAAACAATTGAGCTGAACCTTCAACGATATATTATCTATAGCTTATTTTATGCGGGAACATAGCATTGCATGCCTATGAAATACACAAAATTATTGAAATTCTGTTGTAGTTCCACACCGCAATACAACTGACACATAAAAGAAATGGCATTATCTGAGCGTCGACAAAAATCTTTGCTAAAATTTCTAGCTGGGCTTAGATAGCTACGAATTTTCAGAAAACTATTAAAAAACTGTTGACCTCAGTTTTAACATTTACAAGGAAGCGTTATTATCGATACAAAAAAGTCGAACGCTCACCAGCTGCTAGAGAAAATACAATTAGATGTACATACATTCAAAGCAAGACTTGAATCTTTCTGATAAACCGCGAGGCTTCGTCGGCCGTGTACAAATAATCGGTAATTCAGACCACACTGTTACGAAACGTCTCCCTAAAATTGAAAGAGGTACTGAGCACAAATTCCTAACCAACAGCAATACCAGGAAGGTGACCACTGCAGTCTGTGAACATGACAATATTTGGCCCTCAGAGACACGCTTGATTCTACTGATTTCGAAATTTGCATGAACAGGATGTCTCCAAAAATGTGATTTTGTAACTCTTTATCTCGATTTTTATTTTGACCTCAGGTGTGCTAATGGATATATATTTGTTAGTCTTCATCAATTTTTCTCCGGCCGACTAGAGCATATACGCATAACAACGGAGAAATCCGTTAAACACATGATATAAATGCAGCTGCGCAACTTTCTTTGTCAAATACGATTAACATTCGACGTCTTTGCACAAAAGGCTGTCCTCACGTTTGACGTGCGCTTAAGCGAATTTGCGAAAAGGTAATAGCAAAGCTACACCTATTTCCGACATCAATTACTTGAATGAATTTTTCGTACCCCAACTTGCTGATAATGACGTTCAACTGAACATCTTTCTGCCCCCATTTTGTTTTTTTAATTCATTATTCACTAACGTACCTGGAGTCATTTGTGCACTTAGGTCTGTCTCACGCTCTAAGACTGTGGGGCCAGATAAACATTCATCCTTTGTATTTGTTTTGATTTTGGAGCGAAATCCGGATGACCTAACACTTACAATTGTCTACTTCTTCCTTTTTAACTCCCACATAATTGGTATTACGTCTAAATGAAAACGTACCTAAAATTTGTTCCTCTCGAATATTATATATTTAACGAGAAGCATATACGCACATTACTTCATAATCACATTTCGGCCTTCAGTATATTTTACACATCATGCTCACACAAATATTCGGCTTTTGAAAGCAACTTGTAATCAAACTGTAAATCAAATCGCACAAAATGTGGGCTGCTCGAAAGATGATCAAGGATAATTTTTATGCTGGGAAATGAGAATCTTTGTTCATGATCTTGGGTTGAACTCCATTTACATTTGTGCGATCGCATGTGATGTGTTTGTACTAGCCGTATCATACGGCCGCATTTTGGTTACCGTATTTCTACTGTTTCAAGGTTCGCGAATCCTGATCGTACTGTCATTACCTTATGAGTGCAAACACCAAAGAGCTGGTGTAAATTGACCGTGGAGAAAATGCATTTAAATGATCAATAAGCTCTTCCTCGGTAATGTGTAGTACAGAGCAGTGCTCTGCATGAAGAGATCTTTCAATCTGTATATAAAATATTAATTCACAGTGTTGTAGAAGGAACGATGCATTATGTCTTGATTAAAGACTAATATATGATATGGAAAACAAATTCGAAAGAATAACAATCGAATACTGTCTTCAAGTTTACATCTGGAGTCGCGCAAATAACTGCGTCGGATAAATAGGTTGCAAGCTAAGCACATGACTACACATAGACCGGATGGCCATACGCTGACATGATCTTAATTCACAAATCTCAATACATATTGACCAATTCGGTCATCCGTTTGACTGAGGCCGCAGAAAAATAGTATGCAAAGCAACTGACGCACGAATGCGCACAAATTCTTTGAAGCGTGGCACTCAACAACAAACACAATGAACCAGCAAATCCTACGAAAACCAAAGAATCTGATATAGGAGACGATTTGAAATCAGCTTTGCTGTTGATATAATGTAGCCTGATGACGAAACGTCCAGCAACGAGGACGCACCCTCATGTAACATCAATTGATCACTATTTACAACATTGGCTCTGAATATTGTCCTCCACTGCTAAACATATGATGTAGTATAATCATTACAACCCAAACATACAAACCTTAAAATGAGTTTCCTTTTAAGCAAATGTGATATGCATGTGACGGAGTCGTGACAATGTGGAAGAATCATCCATTGATGTACATCATTAAAATATTCACAATTTGAATGCAACGATTGACATGAAAGTAAAGGAATATTCCTTTGAATGAACATTCTTAATTTATATATGCTTAATATTTTATTCTTTTCACATTATATGTGGTATCAGCCTTCGAAAAAGGTATGTTTATTTCTGCTGGTGGATAATCGCCTAAATATTTCAACCCACCCAGTCCATAGGCATTCAACAGTAACCAGATAAGAAAACCTGTTGTAGAGTCGTGAAGTACATACGCGATGAGTGCCAAGCAATACAGAAGCCTCGGGTACAATGCCAAAGCGTTTAGCCTCGAAAGAAAGAAGACAACAACTTTGAAACGAAAAGGTTGTATGAGAACGTTTTGAGCTGCAAAATCCTCGGATGCGTAAGCAGATAAACAGCGTTGGCGTCTATCGAAGGATATGCAATTTAGCAAGTTCTATGAAACAATCTTATCGAAGAGGTAGCTTAAATTATGTTGATACAGATTGACTAATCAGATTGAAGTATCGAAACAGACAGGCTGGATGACCTTCGGATAAAATTCGAGTTTGTCTGATCGGTGTTCTCTTGTGTTGTGAGTTTCGAGTGTAAAAGCAATTAGCGTAGGATTGGTTAAATTTAGGAATGAATCGTGACACAATCAACAGGAGATTGTGTTCCCTTCAGCGCGTCTTCATTGACATTGAAATGTGTGCCATCGAAGCCTATACAAGCTTAGTGATGAACCTTAAATTGAGATATGCGGTGTGACCTGGATGACAAGATGTAATGACATCTCTGTACCTTAATTTATTTAAACAAATATATAATGAAAACATTCGTATTCTAATTTTACTTAAACATGCGACGATACTAAGATCAGTTTGATTTAAATGGCAAACGTTATGCTGAATCTCAGCGCATCAAATGAATGAAGAATTTGTTAATTTGTTTCAAGGTCAAAGTCGGCCTACATGGAATTAGTCAAATGAAAAATCTATTACAATAAATAAACCGTTTTTTGAATTTCCCAATAAACTTCAACTGACAATATCTTCGATCACTTCTCACTGACAATTCAGGACCAGGTTAAGAAGATAGAATTTGAGCTGGAAGAATTATTGTCAGATCAGTGAGATCATTCTGACGTCAAATGAGTATGCCTACTTGTTTGAATCTTAATTCAACCAATCGCTTTTATTTGTGCTTTGTTGGAATTGGGTTGTTAGAAAATCTATTGAATAATCGAGCCGTCAGATACCGATCTGCTTGTTTTGAATCAACCTTGAGGCTTCATCAAAAGTATTATAAGAAAGAAATGATAATTGTAGCTGATGACTACATTCTTTTCATGTTTGAGATCAGCGCAATAGGGTTTAACGAGTAATTCAAGTTACGTAACAGTCTATGTCAGGAAGAACAATCTCAACCGCGGTACTCTTCCAAACGATTTTATTTGCACGCTGATGACATAAACTACGTTTAGCAGCAGAAAGCAAAATATGGTTGGTTCCTAGCTGGGTATGATGCTTTGAGCAGTGAATCTACAGTGAGAAGATAAGTCAGTTTATTCCCATAAAAATAGAGTAATTATCCTTATATAATATTTTGTTAGGAAAACCGAGTTGCACATAAAAATATACACACATTTCGCGACAGCATTAGCCAGCCACATTATAAATGTCACTTTTCTTTCATCCAAGATACTGTTCTCTGCCATTAGTTTGGAAATAATGGCATTGTTTAAAAAGGTACATAATACAAACCAACTGATTCGAATAAAGATTCCAAAATCAATCCCTGGTCACGCGTTCAACACGAAAGATATCTTAATATAATCATAATGTCGCCACCTGATAACAACAAACAAATCAAACCAGGTAGTAGTGTAAAAGAAAAAGAAAGGATTAGATCATAACTTAAAATAGGTCAATTTTATGCGTTTCAGGCATCAACGTTTCACTTTGTTTACTATATTTTCAATGCTTTGATGCTAGGTGAACAGTAACTAACAGTTTACAACTGATGACGGCAAATACCCCGAAACCGATTGTGATATGTGTGTGCAAGTGATATGAGCACTCTTAAGAATGATATTCCAATTCATTTGATCGACTGACGTAGATCCAAAAGTTGAATGTGCTTCAAGGCTCAATGATCGCATTATCTATACATAATGACCGTAAACAGCCAGAATCTGATTGTACTGTGCCCAAGAAAGCGGCGTGGTCTCAGTGCAAACGTGTTGAGTTGAAAACAGAATGATTTCGAAATTATTCATTCTGTTTAAAAAATACAATTAGGAAAAATACATATAAATCGTACTCTGAAAATGTCAGAATTTGCAATATTAATTGTTGCTATTTTATTTAATGAATTACATTTACAGAAGAGAAATCATTGAACTTCGTTTAAGTTAAAAATATGAGAACAATTTTGATAGACCGAAAACATCCTGGTTGATATATTAGTCACATAATGCAGTATATTTTTTTAAAAGGCAATCAGTCAAATATAGTATTATTACTACACAATCTTTTTCTTATATTCACAGTAATCGAATATCAGCAACTCGATTCATGTGAGTCTCGTGATGTCGCCTAAAACGATTTCAAAAATATTTTCCCATGCGCACAATGTGATACGTATCATTTCGTCGTATTTTTCACAGTAATGACTGATTTGTCGAACGGGAAGTAGCTCCCATTATTAGTTTTTCTATAAAAAAGGTTATTTTGCGCATTTTTTTTGTTTTTGTGAACAAAAAATCATGATGATGTTATAAATATTCATGTACAACAAAATGTATAGTATTTCACACAAATGTATCTGAAAATTTCTAGATTATATCGGGTGATTACTAAATGCTAAATTTCATATGATTTCATGTTTCGCTGAAATCTTTTGAAACGTTACAGGAAACGATATTTCAGAACCACTAATTGTTTTACTATTGAAAAAATCGTACTGCAATGACGTAAAAGGTGAAATCAAATGGTGTAATTCGCCGGAAATTCTCCAATAAGGACTGTCTCGAGCCCGTCTGAGAAAGGAGAAGGGTTGTGCTTATGACAAGCAACCATATCGTGTAAAGCTTGCATTGCTACAGAAATGATGGCAACAAATCCGAAAATTCTACTTATCAATGGATACAAGAATTCATGAAACTAATAAGAAGTCCCATGACGGATGAACATGGAAGCCAAAAGGAAGTTTCCAGCTGCATGTCTGAGCTCCTTGCGCCAAAAAGAACGGATAGACTTGGTTGCTCGAACGTTCGAACGCTGTATCAAGCTGGCAAGCTGGCTCAAGCCATACATGAGCTTAACAAGTATAATCTGAGTATACTTGGAATATCCGACGTGAGATGGACCGACTCTGGACAGCGAAATCTAGATAGCGGTGAGAATATTCTTTGGTCACAAAGGCATGACGACCTTCATCATAATAAAGTCGCACTGCTTGCAGGCAGAGAGACCAGCATTGTGTGAACAAGCATCTTCCATATGCCAGACTAAACTCAAGCTTCTGCAAACTCTGAATTGTGGAAGCATACACTTCAACAGAACATGCATCGTAAGAGGAGAAATACAGGTTTTACGAAGCTATGCAATCAGTTTTGAGGGTCATTCCAAAGCAGAACGTACTGGTGGTAATGGGAGATTATAACGCTAGAACCGAAAATGTAAATACGGGTGGGAGACGTATCATAGTTGTGCATGGTTTTGGTCAACAGAATGATAATGGGGAGAGGCTACTTGACTTGGGCAAAATGAACGATCTTGTCATTGCAGGCACACTTTTCCTTCACAGAAACATCCATAGAATAACCTGGTCTACTTCGACGGCAGAAAAAAGTCAAGTTGATTACATGATGATAAATGCTGGATGGGGGCGCTCGTTACAAGATGTGAGTGTCATGTGTGGTGCCAATATTGCTAGCGACCATTTCCTGGTTGTAAGAAAGATTTGTTCGAAACTGAGAAGGGCAAATATCGGAATTCAGCGCAGCCCACGGTTGCACGTAAATAAGCTGAGCGATGACGCCAAGAGAATAGCACACTAAAGGCTGTCGGATAAAAAGTCCTTGGGCACAGACAGACAGGAAAAGCGTCGTGGATCTCGTCAAAAACCTGGCAACTAATATAAGAGAGAAAAAATTAACGAAACGCATGCTAAGCAAGAAACCGTTTAATGAAAGAAAAAGCCATACTAAAGAGGATAGGTGGAAGATAAACTGGTTAAATAATAAGCGAGGGAGGACGAAAAAGAGGGTATTTTGCGAAAACCTGAAACCAATAATCAAAAGGATCGTGCGAATGCATGATTTGAGCCGTTATGTTCAGATAATCGCATGATCTGGCGAGAACATTAGAGCTTAATTTGCACCGCCACGTCTCAACAACTTCGATATACTGAGGAAGCTACAGAACCCCGAATCAACACAGCCACATCACAGCTCCAAAAGGTGCAATTTGCAGCATCCAATGTGACCAAAGGTGCGTTTCTACAAACTATTGGTCTATCACAACCATTTAGAGTATAAGAGCAGGACAAACCGTATACCTCCAACGGTTATCAGCATTTGATTATGAAAAACAATCTGTGACGTAATAAGGCAGTGTCGACCCTTATATATTCTAGTATCATGAATTGCTCTAATTTTACGCTTACGCTTGGTTAGCAAAGTTGCTGGATAAAGATTTGAATTTCTGCCTAACTAAGTGTAGGAAAGTTTATAATCGTATCCATTATATCAAGCTATTTGAATAGGCATTGAAGGCGATACTATGAAATATATGAAATGTACCTTTTGTGTCATGAGAAACCACGAGCAAGTACGAACAACATAGTTGATTGCCACATAACGTCAGCGTATTTACCTACGCAAACATCCCAACATAGCATCACTTAAATTAATACGGGCAAATAGAAACGCTAATGAACAAGTCTCATAATTAGACAAGGTCCGTTAGTACTTTTTGAGGCCTTTTTATGAACAGATAAGTGATAGCAAACCAGGCAAGTTATTAATACACTGCCAAAAGGTAATTTCGAGGTACTTACGTAGCCTTAATGACCGTTGGTGAAAGATTTTCTTGGTATAGCTTATATGCGAAATCAACTCTCAATACTAGATTTCACGGTCTGCTGAAGAGCTCAAGTACGAGCAAAACTCGACTTCAATGCTTCTTTTATGGACTGTTGTGATTGACTTCTGAATTGTTTGATGGAGCTGGATATGTCGATTAGTCGCAAACATAAACAACATGTTTCTCCAAAAACCGCCTCTAGTTTAGACCGCATCGGATTTCAAGCTAAGCTAGTATTTGACACCTGTTAGTTACATATAACAGAGGAAAAAATCAATTCATGATTCCTTTCTGAGTAACGCGTTTTCAGAGCAAACGTTTAGGGGCTACTGTGGAAGCCAGCTTTTTTCCGTGATGGCCCATCTGATTTTAGCATGTTGATATCAACATAATTGACGTCTGTTCGGAAATGAAAAAGTACGATGATCGATGTTCACGCACATATTATAGTTTTATTATTTTGTGTCCTGCTGTTTGCAGCGATTGGACCATTTTTAGCATCGAGACACGACTTAGTCCTGCCATTCCGACGACAATTTCAGCTTCAGATTTCAGTATGACCCTGATAAGAGTAATGTTTCGCACTCATCATTCTCCCGTGTATTTTGGGGCTCCACATTTACATGAATAACTTATATACTCACACAATAATTAGGAGGAGACGAAACTGCCGTTTTATCGACTAAATGTTATGTACGAAAAACAGCAAAAACACATGGGTTTACTCTATTCAAATATAAGTCAATTCTATATTTGTCTCTTAGTCTTAGAGACAAATAAAAATACACGGAGGTGAATCGCGGGTACGGTCCGAAGGAATGTTCTTATGCGTCAAATTGTGGATTAAACACGCAAGGATAATTAATGTAATTGGGCAGTGCATGGATAATCATGCAGAAGTTATGAAAATCAAAACTCATGAAGTGACCTTGACCTTTTATCAACCTATATAATCACCTTTTGATGATCGCAGATTTTTGTCGCCAAGAAAACCAAGTTATTCTACAAACTCAGCAACATTATCAGTCTCGCCTAGGTGTCACATTTGTTTAAATGATCTATGATGTTTTAAACACATATACGCAAAAAGTTTATTTAACAAAAACGAACACCTGATACGTTCTTGCTCATACATATTTGGCTTTACCTTCGAAAGATTAATGTGCATCAATTTAATTTCACAGTTATAAAAAGCGTCACAGGAGGTAAATAACTGCACAAAAATTCCGTTTTATTATGCGTATGTCAACATAAAAACAAGTAACGTTGAATCATATTTTGGAATTGACGATAATTTTGTAGAATAAAACTGAGACGTGCTATAGATACCAGTATCTATTTTCCCAGATTAAACGACATCAATTAAGCACAATTATCTTTGATGGAAGCATATTCGCATAGTAAGCTAATCAAGTTCATTAGAATAAATGCTTAGGCTTCGATAACCAATGACATGCAAAATTAAAGGTGTATAAATGTTTCAACAAATTTGTAATGATGATCAAGTATATCGTCAACTAACGTTAACTCATATCTTATCGAACACTTTCACGGCCGACATCTGCAATGGATTCGCCTTTCAGTCACATAATATTTCTATCATCTATATATCGTTTCAAATGTTTTCCCATACCAGTTTGTAAGTGAAAATTCGTATACACTGGTATGCATTTCCTGAACGATTAAAACCGTGTTCCCGATATAACTGCCATCGGTTCAAAGAAACCAATATATAGCTTCCTGTAAAGTAATGTTTGATAACCCGATTGCGAACAAAACTATGCAGATTACAAAATGGTCAAGCCTTTATAACGCTCTAGTCTGAGTTCAGCACGGTTTCAGCACCCCGAAAGTTTATTATGTTGATTGTTAACCAACCGTTCCACGCACATATAATACAACTGATATTGATGAGGTTGATAGAAAAATTGACCGTTCAACGATCCAAAACGCATCAAGGTAACGACAGAAGGTAATCAATTGTGTAGAACAGCTTCAATACAGCCATTTTGACGAATGCTCATTTAGCACTGGCAACAAAAGTCACACTCATTTCATGGATGATGCTAGACGCCACGTTCAACGCGCTATTACAAAATAAAGTTTTAGTGCTGACTGCAAAGATAACCGAAGTATCTGTTCTAATTATAGTAATAATATTGATTGCAGGCACTGAAACAGGAATCAACTGATTGAGATAACTCATGCCTCTGCCGGTGAATATCAAACGTAGATATGATATTTATCCTCAGAATACTTCAAGAATAAGATCACTCGATAAATTGTCGATCTAAAATTGAGTAATATGCTTCGAATATACTTCGAAAGAGAGAGAAGTGGAAAAATCGTGGACTACGGATTGGATGGTATTTAACATTGTTAGACGTTTTATCGCCAGCAATACGTTTTTTATGTGAATTGGGATCAGGGCTTTTATTATGTGTCTGTCTGTCCGATGACCAGCACTCCCGATCATTGTCTGCGTTCGTAAGCCGTCTTATCTGCAAGTTTGTTGAAACTTTTGGTGATAATTGTGTAACGTTTACAATGGTCCGTGTGCGTTTTCTGTTTAAAATTAATGATGGACACGGACTTAAATTTATCAGTCATGTGATACATTGGTTGAAGCAAGTGAGCTTTAGTTGGGTTAAGTTGAACCTGTTGTGAATATTGAAAAGTTCTGCTTTAGTTGACAACTTTTGTGATTAAAATATAAGCGTGACCCTTGTTCAGTGGATGTGTACTACTAGCTGAAATGTTTCCGATTCGTCTGTTGCATTCACGGAAGTGAAAATCGACAATAGTGTCTGGAATTAAATCCGCGGAAAATATCGATCTAGAGATAATCTCAATCCCTCTTCCGGAAGCCTGGTAAATTACGCATATGCATAGAAAATGTGTGGAACGATGCAGGGAAAAACAAAATTTTGAATTGCGTTAGGTAGGGTGGAGACGGAACGGGGGCGGAAAGCATAGAATGTAAACCAGCGAACTTTAAGTAATGGTGTGGTCCAGCTAAGGTCCAGCTAATACTGTCCGACATTGTAACGTCAAGATACTCGAAGCGACTGCATCTTTTAAACACCGAGTAATCAAATCACACACGAGGAACGTTTTACTGCATACCTAAACATCGCTGTTCATGTCATTGCATTTTTAGGGATTCAAGGATAAACCCAGTTTGGATGAATATTGGCCAATTTTTATTATTATTGATTCTAATGCGTGTTGTTTGACTTCACTGTTTCTTTTCCATGCAACGCCAACGTCGGCGGCATAATTAATCGTAAGTGCATAATGGCTACAAAGAAGATCAGAAATGTTAATACAGAATAAAAGTCGGGAACGTACATTTGCCTGCAGGACACCAAACGGAAACGGTAACACAGGGGAAGCTGCGTCATTCACGACAGTATATTCGAGACACCCTTCAATGAAGGATGCAATTCAAAAAAATGCCTAACGGGAGAACACATTCAGACATCTTTTGGAGTTTCAGTTACCGTGCAGATTTATTGATTATTGTGATGGAATAAATCTGACAGTCTGAAACCCTGGACCAAAACTTCAAAACAGTCAGTTCTGTGTACTTTCACAAAATGTGGTTTTGACGCCACAATAGTTTAGGGTAGATATGTCAATAAACAAACCAATAATATTTCCATCAAATTATCTTTTTGTATTTAAGATGCACAACAATATAGCCTCGGTGAGTATATATTGCTATATTGTTGATGAACGTCATACATTTCAGATACTTTACAAAACAACTCACTGTGAAATTTCATTATAGAGGATTCGATAAATAATAGGGCTCAAACAGTAAGTCACCTTATCGGAACGTTCATCAGGAATGTATCTAATTAAATTACTGAAGGCTCTATAAAAACCAAAATAGGTTATAATTGTGGATATATAACGTGCATTATCGATAATTGCCTATAACACGCGTTTGAATGATGCGTAAAACAAATCACACGTGCACTGAAACCAGCAGGGCCAATAATCACAATCTAGAAGTAATTCGGGTTTCAAATGTATAGCAAGAAAACCGGTAATTGTTAATTGATAATTGTATGGGTTGAAAGCGTGGGCAGATGTGGCTAACACTGAGGTCCAACAAAGCAGGTCATTGATACTTGAGAAAATCTACGAAAAACCAGAACTTCACGCGAATTATGTTTCAAATTGACTGAAAAAGTGATTCGCATTCATAATACGGATAAATGGATAAAGAAGGAAAACTGTGCGTGGAGTAAACATACACTCCAGGCAACAATTGAATTCAGGGAATCTGACCGTTTGTTAAGGAACAAGATTATGTTATGCCTAAATTCAGATGACGAATATAGGAAATCGCTGTGAACCGTGAAAGTGTGCTGGTGAGGTTAATCAGGATGAAAACAAAAAAATCCGCCGGGTGCTGATGAAATAACTTAGTTCCTCCCAAAAAAGCGCCTATGCTATATTATCACCACTCTCTTATCTCTTCAAACTTTTACTGAGTTGCAGCAAGATACCTACCGAATGGAAAAGTGGATTAATCATTCCGATATACAGAAGCGGAAAGCATTTCGATGTTCCTAACTACAAACCAGTCAGATTGACGCCGGTGGTCTCTAAAGTTCTCGAACGATTTGTAGCTAGTGAATTGATCAAAAATGTGGAAAAGCATAGGCTGCTTTCTATCTCACAGCAAGTATTCAGGACAAGACAAGCATGTCTCACCAATCCTTTCATAATTTTGCATAACTGGACTCCACCTGTGTATAATGGAGACCCTATCCATGCTTTTTTACTTGTATATGTTTAAAGCTTTTGACTGTGGTAACCACAGCATACTGTTACCGACATTTGAGCAACTTGAGGTGGTTGCCCAATTTTTAACTTGGATGCAGGATTACTCGATTTGTAGAGTCATCAGGGCTAGCGTTGTTGGGCAATATCCAACACAGTATAAGTTACATGTGGCGAACATCAAGGCTCATTTTTTGGAAATAATATTTCTGGTGTACGAGTAAGATATTGCAGAAAATGTACGTATTAAATTTATTTCATTTGCGGTTAAAATCGAAATTTGGAATTGCGTACGCACCATAGAAGATTGCTAACTTCAACAAAGTTTTCTGGAAGCACTTTATAAGTAGTTTTTACGAAACTGCATAACATTGAACATCAAACAATGTAAAATGTTAAAAGACGATTAATGCTTCGAATTCACATATTCTCTGCGATCTCAGCAAATTTCGTAAGTTTAAAAAGAGTAAGACGGGCGTGTGCACTAGCAGTAGCTCGAATTCTTCACGGCAGTGTTCTGTGGAATACAATAGTCCTGGCAAAGCTTAGCACTGTCCAGAGTTATCATCTGTAGTATCACAATGCACTTACGCGCACGGATAATTTACACCTATATCCGTCTAACGCTGAAATACTCTGTCCAAACATAATTGCCATGGTTAATAAAGGTAATGGCTTTGATGCAACGCGTATACCAACGCGCTACAAAACTGGTGACCAGACTACACAACAGGCTATACAAGGAGTGGATTGCAATTCTGAACAGATTCGACTTTTCGTACTGTCATGTCAGGTGTAAATTGCTCATGAGGTTCAACATTCTGCATACAGTGAATCACCCTTTTGAACACCTATTCAACCGGCAAGAAGCACGTAATAAAAGCTGCAAGTTGATTATACCACACTCTAGATCAAATTGTCGAAGGTTCTTCTTTGATATTCAAGTTTGTTCCACATGGAAATCTCCTCCCGCACATATTAATCTTGCATCAGACCAAATTGTCTGCAAGGCTAAAATTGTCAAGTATATTTTGACCAAATCAAACATCGCACCTAATTATATAAGCTGACTTTCCGTATTGTTAATATATCTTTAATGTTTTTTATGCATTCCCGATATTTTTAATCAATGGTTATTGTAAGGTATTTGCTTTTTCACCATTAAAACTTTGAATGGTTCGAAAGAATTACCTAAAGCTTGTGTGAGCAACGTAGAGTTCAGGTAAACGAAGGTATACAATTTATTTTCAGATTTACGAGAGAGAAAACCGTAATCCAGATATCCTTTGCGCAGCAAATCTCAGAAAAAATAAGCATCTTTGTCAAGATTTTTTCACAAAAATGGCGAAACATCAAGCGTAGTTATATAGTACATAATCACAATTCTGTTACATGCCGAGTGGTTTAGGATATTGTCAAGACGTCCATGTCGTGACAAATGTGAGAATAAGATACAAATATTCTCTGTCGTGTTTTCGCACATATATACATGTCAACCACTTACACTGGAATCATTAAGTTTGTTTGCTTCCGTTGTCACTTCGAAATTCTTTGCCAAGCGATTTTATGCCAACCTGTTTATGCTCGAACCCTCACCAAAACAAAAACCATGACACACTGCATATTTTTCAACAGTGGATAAACAATGGAAATACGGTGAGTTTGAAAAACGTAAACATCTGTCTTAAGAATGTTTGGGTTAATGTTTGTTATCGTAGATTGACACATTTTTGTCTACAATACTCTTCGATGTATGAAACCGATTGTTACCAGATTTGCAATTCCAGGTTATTCAATTGTGCAAGCAATTGTCAAAGATGCAAACAGCCATTTTAACTTTGGTGCGACGAATTTTAAATAGCTGGTTAGAGTACATTGAAACCATTACCGCATTCTACATGAGTGTGACCGGGATAATCTTAACAGACTTATCCTACAGTGACATTTGAATTCATAACTAGTTTAACATTATTTTACTATTTTGAGGTATTTAAAACCTGAACTAAACTGTTTCTAACTGATGAGTGCAAACAGCACGAAACCGGTCGTGGGGTGGCTGCGTGTATTTTGGTGTGACCGAAATGCAAGCAGATGCTGAGTGCTGGATTCCGTTTTCATAATCTGATGTTGCAACACGCGTTCATCACATTGTGTGCCTTATTCGGTTTTATGCTTTTTGTCATGTTCAGATGTACAAAGGTAAGTCGTGTTGATCGATTCTTAATCTAGCCCAGGGGTGCATTTTTGGGAATCGAAAGATTAATCTAAGCCATAAGTAGATTAAAATAGTAGGCTTTTTAAACTTATAAACCTGATAATGTTCATGATAGACCTTTCCCTATCCATGAATTTTAAAAGGAAACGAGAAAAGGTGAATAGAATCTGTGAGGTATCTGAGGGCGTCGGTTTCGCATTACGAAGTGTATTTCAATAAGAGCAATATTACATAGAGCGGTGGAGCAATTTTGGTATCATTATGTCAATGCGTAAGCGAAAGCTCGTTTGAAATATCCACGAGTTTTTCACTACATTCCAAATCGTTAATGCTGTACGCAAGTTCCACTCTCATTTGTGCTCATCTACATGACAGCGTTCGTGTATCCATGATGAAAATAAGTGTGAGGGCAACCGGTTTGAGAAGCATTTGGGTAACTTTTCACTTCTGACACAGAAGCTTCCTCAGACCAATGATGATAGACAGGACATGGAACATGACTAAGTAGCATTCAACCCACCATCTCTGATTTGACCTTACCGCTAAACAGCCTGTATTAAGTCTACGGTGTGACACATCACATAGGCATAATCAGGATCCGTGGTCGATTTTCCTTACACGTATTCACATCAATATAACACAAATGAACACGGTCAAGTTCATTCGACTCTGTGGCCTGCTGCGTAAAGATACACGAATAATCGTCTTAAGGCTACAATATTTTTAAATGAAGAGAAAAAACTACTCAAATATGAGGTATAGAGTGAATAAGACCATTTAAGTTCATATCAATGCTAAGCGCTTATGATTGAGATTTCTACCCTAATAACGTTATTGACTGCCTTAGAAAGTTCCACCGACACTGTATGTAGGCGCTCGCATGCGGTTTGATACCGCGAATTAACACTTGTACATAAATTATATCGACATTGTGTCCTGTATTCAAAACGTGCTCTGACAAGGCTAATTCACGAATCAGTTATATTTATTCTCCTGCATCTCGAAGCAGCTTTTTGACAAGCTTTCGAGTTTCCCGGATTCTGGTGTAAAGGTATCTGTAGTTGTGTATTATGCAAACCACAGCGCAAACTTTACATTGAATTTTGTTGATTGTGATGTAGAATTATGTGTAGTGGGTTTCTAAAAAATTTTTGAAATCACACGTACGTCTTAGTCACAAAAATGCAGCGTAAAGGAGAACGAGACAACCGTAAGCTCAACAAGTTATTAGAATTTCATTATAAAAAACATCTGATGACTGAAAGGAGGCAGTGTCCAACCTTGAATATTCTAGTGTCATAAATTCGTATAATCTTACGCTTCCGCGGGCTAAGCAAAGATATTTGGAGAAAGGTGTGAATTTCTGAAAATGTAAGAGCGTGGTGAAGGTTGTTAAACTTATTCTCTGTATCAAAGTCTATTTAAATAGACTAACAGATAAGCATGACGATAATTAATGGAACTAATTCGTTGGTGCCATTAAAAACAAAGAGCAAGGCGAACCTTGACATGATCAGCAAAAACGACAAGCGCTTCTTAACTGCAACACAGACACCGATATAGCTATCACGTAAACCGATATGGGAAAGTAATAATAATGCTGAATAACAGTAATAATTTAGACAAGGTTGGTAAGTGATTTTCTGAGGGTCCTTAATAACAAATAAATAATAGTAAAACGAATAAAGTTATGAAAAACTGCCGAAATGTAGTTTCAAGGTAATAACGTAGCCTTAATGACCGTTTGGAAAAGTGTTTATGGTATAGCTTATATCCGAAATCAACTCTCACTACTAAATTTCATGGTCTGCTGATGAGCTCAAATAAGAGCGGAACACGAGTCTAATGCTTCCATTATGGACTGTCGAGATCGACGTCTCAATTGTTTGATGAACTTAGCATTGTTGAGCAGTGACGAACATAAACAAAGTGTTCTCGAGAATCCGCCTTATTTTAGACCTGTATTCAGGATTTAAAGATAAACATATGTATTACGACCACGTTGTAATTAATTTTAACTCATTAAACAATGAAATCATAGATTCTTTTCTGAGTAAGGCGTTTTCAGAGCAAACGTTTAGGGCTACTGTGGAAACAGCCAATTGTGCTGTATAACAGAAAAAAAGATAGAATCGTTTTCTGAAGCACAGCTTTCTCGGTAGAGGGCACATCAGACGGTAGCATGTTGATATCAAATTATTGAAATCTGTCAGGAAAATATATATGCTAATACCTACGACGATTGTTCCTCACATCACATAATGTAAGGCTTTATTCGTTGCATTCTGCGGTGTGCATAAGATTGATCATCGTTAGAATCGAGACAACGACCTGCAGTCATGCATGTCAGACGTGAAGTTCTGCATGCAAGTGTTATGCTTCGGATATACTGCGAAAGAGAGATAAGTGAAAACGTCGTAACCTACGGTTTGGATGGTTTTTAACATTGTTAGACGTTTCCTCACCAGCAATACGTTCTTAATTGAATTGGGATCAGGTCTTTCATCAGATGTCTGTCTGTCCGGTAACTAGCACTCATGATCATTGCCTACGTTCCTAAGCCGTTTTATCTGCAAGATTGTCCAAAGTATTGGTCAAAATTGTGTAACGTTGACCAGGGTTCCTGTGCGTTTTCTATTTCAAATTGCTGAAGGACACGGACTCCAATTTCCCAGTCATGTGATACATTTTGTGTAGCAAAAAAAATTTGGTTGGGTTTAATTTAGCCTACTGTGAATATTGTGAAGATCTTCTTCAGTTGACAATTTCCATGATTTAAAATATGAGCATGACCAGGAATTTATATGTTCAGTGGATGTGTACTATCAGAAGAATTGTTTCCAATTCGTCTGTTGTATTAACGGAACTGACAATCGACAATAGTGTCTCGGATTAAATCCGCGGAAAATGTTGATCTGGAGATAATCTTATTCCCTATTCCGGTAACCTGGAAAATTACGGGTATGCGTAGAAGACGTGTGGACCGATGCAAGGTATAGTTGACCAGATTACTACAATAATGTCCCCAAGAATTTTGGAGAAAAGGCAGGTTGACTGGAAGATATATAGCGGTAGCCAAAACGTGTACAGAGCGATCACGATGCACGCATGAACAGAAGTTATTAATTATCAAGGTCAATGTATTGATAAGGAAAAACAAGCAATGTTACACAGCCCCCCTCGAAGAAGTCTGGTCAGCAAAGATTTCTGATCGGGAGTTGCCAATATCGTCAGGTATACGGGTGTCAGATTACCCCGGGTAGGAACGTAGTCTCTCAGCAACCAGTCACATAGAAGTCAGTCAGGGCGCTCGGTCTGCGTGAGTCGATGTTCGGTGGTTAAAGATTAGGATGTACGGTGAACCGATCAGGAATAAGCCAAGTAGCGTCTCACATGTGAGTGAACTTACTACCGAGCCGCCTCACACGGATTAAACAGCTGCTAGCGGAATTTTCCCGTTTGGCGTGGTCTTAGTATGAACCCAACTCGAGCAGAAACAGGCGCATTTGTAGGCTTGACAACAAGAACCAGAGGCTTTGAAAACACAGTCCCTGCTCAGAAATTCCTGCGTCCGAAGAAGTATGGTAAAAAGCCGCGCCAGGAGAATCAGTTGGCGTGTCAATCTAGGCTGGTAAGGACCTTATGAGACATGGCAGGCGTGAGTAACAATTGTACTCGTTTTCGGTTATTGGGGCTACCGGGTGAGTTGGAGGCAAGTGTAGGTGGACCAGGAAGGGTGCGCGATTCGGTGCATCAGCGGTGGGTGTGTGCGTACCTGAGAGAAGAAAGAAAAGTTCAATCTCTGGTGCATGGATTTAGTGCCACGACCAATGATTAGAATGAGGTACGAAATAATGCAAGCGTGTATGCCACAAGATATGGAAGTATTAAATATTTACAACAAAATCAGCGAATTGAACGGGTTGTCGTTTGGAACGTTTGGTTCCTGTAGTGGCCCGCTCTGAATTAGCTGTGGGTACAGGAGTGGTAATGACCAGTGGTGCCGGGGTTGGCGTTGGGTCATGTGGGAAGACTTCCCCGTCCATGAAAACCGGCTTGACTCTGTCGATTGAGACAGTGTCATGCTTACCGACACGGTCAATGAAGACCGTCTTGGGAGATCGCCCGTGTTGGACGGCGTGTGCTAATGGCTGGCCGGAGCAGGAGGTGCGTGTGCTCATGGCTGGGGCTGCCGGTAGGATCGCGACAGGCATCGGCGATACGGGGGTGGCGCGTGCCACGATTTCCACTGCGGTAGGTACATGCGTACCGAGGGGATACACGAAGGATGTGTGTATTCTAGGTTACCGGATAGAAGGCGACAAGCGTCGGCGATCCGGGGATGGCGCGTGTCACCGTTTCACAGCTGTAGGTGCATGTGTACCTGAGAAGTGAGAAAAAAACTTCTGATGCATGTGCTTAAGGCCACTACAGAGTTATAGTGATGAGGTACGTTAAACATGCACGGGCATAAACCAAGTGATGGATTGCACGCACTGAGGTAAACGCTGGAGCCATAGTTCACTTAGTAAGGACTCGTCCATGTGCGATGACCCGAGCAGGTGGCGCATCCCCATTAGTATGGCAGATGGCGTTTTGTTGGCAATTTCTAAGTTGCCGAACAGCTGCTGTAGCCTAGATCGTTCAGACAAAACCGTGCGGGAAATTACGGCATGTTTGAAGATACGGTAACGATCACCTATGGGTGTTGTCAGGACTGCGTCGCGTACCTGTAATAACACATCCGCGGAGAGTTTCTGTGTTAAACGTGAAAACATGGCGGAGTCATCAATTATATTCTAAGAATTAAATGCGGTTTCTAAAAAAATAAAACCAATACTCAGGGTCCTGTGGAATAAAGCTGGGTATTGTGATGACAGTCGAAGACAAAATAACGCGTTTAGAATCACTAATGATAAACTGGAGCAATTGATGCAAATAAAATGCACGATTGAACGAGGTAACATAAATTTACCTGGAAACTCCGATGTGAAGCGGAAACATTTTGACGTACCGGAAAAGATACACGAAGAATGTGTGTATGTCGGGCTCACCAATTTGTAGTAGACCAGATTACTACAATAATGTCCCTAAGAATGTTGGAGAAAAGGCGCGTTGACTGGGAGATATATAGCGGTAGCCAAAACGTTTACAGAGCGATCACGGTGCACGCACGAACGGAAGTTATCAATTGTCGAGGTCAATATATTGATGAGGAAAAACAAGCGGTGTTACAAAGGAAAAACAAAATGTTAAATTGCGTTGGGCGGGTCGGTGACTGAACAGTGGGCGAAAAGCATAGAATGTAAACCGGAGAAATTAAAGTAATGGTGTGGTCACATAATTGGTCCAGCTAAGACTGTCGGACATTATGACGTCAAGATATTTGAAGCGATTGCATCTTTGAAACATCGAGCAATTAAATGAAACACGAGGAACGCTTTCTGTTCATTTCGTTGCATTTTATGGGATTCAAGGATAAACACAGTTTGGATGAATATTGACCAATTTTTATAAGTATAGGTTCTAATGCTTGTTGGTTGACTTCAAAATTTTGTTTCAATGCAAAGCTCACGTCGGCGGCATATTTAGTCGTAAGTGAATAATGGCTACAACGAAGATCCGAAAGTTTAATACAGAATAAAATTGGGAAAAGAAAATTTGCTTGCAGGACACCAAACGCCATCGTTATCACAGGGGATGCTGTGACATTCACGAGAGTATATTTTATACAACCTTCAACGTAATATGCAATCCAATAAAGAATGTTTAACACAACAACACATTCAGACAGTTTTTGAGGTTACAGTTACCGTGTAGATTTCTTATTCATTGTGATGGAAAAAAACTGACAGTCTGAAACACTGGGACAAAACATCAAAGCAGTCATTTTAATGTACTCTCAGAATATGTGTTTTTGACAATTCAATCTCTTAGTGTAGATATGCCAATAAACAACCCAATAGTATTTTCATCTAATTATATTCAGACGCACAAAAAGCTAGAATTGGTGAGTATATATTGTTATATTGTTGATGAACGTCATACATTTCAGATACATGTCAAACAACTCATTTTGAAATCTCATTGTAGCTAGAGAGGCAAATAACAGAGCTGAGTTGGTAAGTCACTTAATCGGAACGTTCATCGAAATTGCGTCCAATTAAATTACTGCGGGCTCTATATGAAGCAAAATATGTTATAATTGTGGATATAGGACGTACATTATCGATAAGTTCTAATCACAGGAATTTGATTAGCATTGAAAAGTGTGACCACAGAGTAACTCGGGAAGCAATTGATACGTATGGGTTGAAAGCGGGGCTGATGTGGTTAACACTGAGGTCCAACATAGCAGGTCATCGATAATTGAGAACATCTACGAAATACAGAACTCCACTATAAATACGTTTCAAAATAACCGAATAATGGATTCGTGACCCGCAGTCGAACGCAGAAATGATGAAGTTAGAAAACTGTGTGCGGAGTAACTACATATTTCAGGAAACACTTTAATCATGAGGACCTCACCGTTAGATGAGGATTAAAGTTACTAAAATTGTCCAGAAATACAGAAAAGAGTATCGAATCAATCTGACGGATACAATTGAAAGAAACTCGGAAATCTTTTCGGAGAACAGTAACTTTAAGACAAGAATAATCCTACGCGATTCCGTTTCACTTGTCACGACTGAAACTACATCCACTGCTCTCGAAGCCTGTCGGCGAACTCGCTCAATTTTCCCTTATGGAGTTGTACAATGAAAGCGCTTATGTTAAGTTAAAACTGAATTCAGATCACAAATTAACACAATACAGGAAATCGTCGTCTACCCTGAAGACGTGCTGGTAAGGCTGCTCGTGATGAGAACTAAAAATCCGTAGTTTGCTGATGAAAAAACGCAGTTCCTCTAAAATTGCGCCAATGCTCTATTCTGACAATTCTCTTATTTTTCAAACCTCTCAGAGACTGAAAAATTAGATTAATCACTCCGATTTGCAAAGTCGGGTACAGATCTTTTGTGTCTAAATACCAAGCATTCACATTGTCTCCAGTTGTCTCTAAAGTTCTCGAAAGATTTGCAGCTGCTGATTAGATCAGGCATTTTGAAAAACTCAAGCTCCTCTCCATCTCAAAGCACAGATTCAGTGCAAGAAACTCCAGCCCCACCAATACTCTCATAACTCATGTTAACTGGACTCCAGCCATGGGTAATGGAGACCCTATCCGTTTTCTTACTTGGATATGTATGAAGCTTTTGACTGTGTTAACCACAACATACTGCTACCAAACTATGTGCTACTTGTGGTGGTTGCCATATTATTGGCTTGGATACAGGATTACTTGACTGGTAGATTCACCAGGGCTGACGTTTTTGGGCACTATCCAACACAGTAGAAGTTGCAAATGGTGAACCTCAAGACACATTTTGGGGAAAAATAATCTTTCTGGTAATTTTATGCACTTTCGATATTTTTAACCAACCGTTATTGTAATGTATGTGATTTGAATGGTTGGAAGGTATGACCTAAATCATGTGTGACCAACTTAATGTACGCTAAAGGGAGGGTATACGATTAAGTCCTCCGTGTTCGACAGAAAACACTTTCATTCTATATCGTTTGCGCGGCAAATCTAGGAATCATTATGCATTTCCGGCATGAGTGTTTTAGAAAAATGGTAAAAAATCAAACATAGTTATGTTGGATATAATCACAATCCAGATCCACGCCAAGTTTTAAGATACTGTCAGAATGCATATGCCGAGATAGGTATGAGAAATAAAATAGAAATAGAATTGTCAGTGAGACTCAAGCGTGTTTTCGCACATATAAACACGCCTACCCCATACATTGGAATCATTCAATTTGTTTGCTTCCGTTGTCAATTCGAAATTCGTTGCAAAGCGATTTCATGCTAACCAGTTTTATGCGCACTCCTCGTCAAATCGAAAGCAATCCACCCAAAATGACAATGTTATTCAAAACCGGTTAATGTTCCCCATCTACGGTAAGATTTGACAACGTGAACACCTGACCTAAGAATGTTTGGGTTAATGTTTGTTTCCCTTAAAATAATTAGCGAATGACTCACGCATTTTGCCCGATGATGGTCGTCTCTGCATCGTCCGAGAGCATTAGATGCAGAGGTTTCCGTATTTTGAGTAATTATGGGTAATGCCAGCAGATATGAACCATAATGATTGAGGAAAAGAGAGAGTTTCAGTGATATATAATATAACTCTGAGGCTACTCACAAATATCTGATAAATTATTTAATCTTGCAAAATTGCCGATTACATAGTATTGATATACCACACAATTTAATTGCCTTGCGTAATTAACTTCTGCCAGGAAAAGTCACAACAAATGATTCGTGAGTCAATCATTGCGATATTTTCACTGGAAATGCTATTTTAAGAAAATCTGTTAATAATAGAGCAACAAACATGTGGTTGAGTGTATGCGTGTGTGAAAGAAATGCTTGCAAATGAGTATTTTTGTTTCTAGACCATTGTTTTATTTTCATCATCATTTTTGTAGGCATACGTGATTGAACGAGGCCAAACGAATTCAACAGAGGCAAACAAATTCATAACCATTTCGCCATTTCTAAATTATAAAAGAAATAGCAGATCGAAATAGTACTGTCCCTCTCTAATGACTGCAAACAGCACGAAACCGGCCGTGGGGTATATGTGTATGATGGAAATGCCTTCAAATGAGCTTTCTCATTCATTGTTATTGGTTTAAACCCATCTACATGTTTTCTGTCACATGTGATTGAATAGCTTGATCGTGCCAGCCTTATCCAACAGTGGCACACAAGTGCAAATTGTTGATTGAACACCTGTTTTATTGGCAAGAATCACGTGATAGCAGATTGCATGTCTACAAGTTATTTATCCCACACGCTAGATCCGTCCATCTAGAACATTCATATGTTGTTTCCGTGGCTCTAACCTAATTCTGTTACAAGGTAATTTAAAGAATTTTCGAAATCACAAATAAATCTTGCAATTCTTTGGTACATTCATGCACAAACATATGTTATTCCTTTTCCTGCTATGTTCAACTGTGATTGTGTGTTCATGTGTATTCAAGGTCACATAGGATGACCTTGAAATTTTTGACATTGAGTATTAAAAATAATGATTTCATTTTGTTTCTGCAACACCAGAACCAAAAGCAGGTAACTCAAACATTCGTTACTGTATACTCTTCTCTGTTATTCTCTAAATCATAAATATTTAATCATGTATTACTTTGAGAGAGTGATAGCATTAGGAGTTATAGGAAAATCTCATTCGCGAATAATAGTACATGGTTCGACTTTGCGGACGAGTAATAAAAAAGAATTTATTGATGGAATCGATGAACACTCACCATTCAGTTGTTCCATACTACTTTGATACATCACTAGTAAACAATAGTTGATTTCTATTTTGTTGTACAAACACACGCACCCTGGCTCTTGACATTCTATTGAGTAGACCGCTGAAAAAACGTGGTAAAGAATTTTTAAAAATGATCCAATTAGATATGTTGTACATTTTATTTCCGGTGTATCATGTCATCTTCGAAGAAAGTCTTAATGTGAGGACACTTGTTATAATTATGATAATTTAAACAATATTCTCATAATATTACTGTTCCTAATATTTACATGACGTTTACAAAATTACAGTGGTGCAACAATGTTTCGTTGATAATTGAATTATTCGTGCGAATTTTCCAAACAATTATATTTTTTATAACAGGCAATGCAAAGGTATGTTACTTTTAAAAGCATTCCAACCCATGTGTCGACACTTTGCTTGAACAAATCAAATAAAAAGAAAAGCGAACCATCAGTCAATTAGTTCGACATTTCAACTTCAAACCAGTGTTAAATAAAAGACACATCGAAAAGTGTCAAAATTTGCACATAAAAATATTCACAGGAACTGTAAACATGAAATCAACAAGATAAATTTGGCCGTTCACTTTGGCAGAGTTATCAAGAAGCAAATGGGATAAATGACCGCCGGTATGCAGAATTTCTAAAAGCAATATCATGTGTTTTGAACGAATCGTCGGGAAAAATTGAATTTTGACAAGATCTTTATGCAGCGGATGGCAGTTTTCCTTTAGATAGTATTTATGAGCAGATCGTCAAATGAAATATGGTGTTTCACTTTTTTTGATCAGGAAAATGCATGAGCATGAATTCATCCCAATGCAAGATTTACGCAACTCAAATTCTTTTGAAAGAAGAACACAAAAAACATAGCACGTAAATATGAGGTAATATACAAGAACAAGAGGGAACGAAACCCTGCAAACTTTAGTAAGTGAAGTATTATTATGATGGGTGCAAGTAAGGTGGTCAGATATGCTGACACATAGATAGTCGACGTATTTTCTCCTATTTAGTTCTATTTCTTGGGAATTTAAACAAGTTGAGCTTGTTTCATATTATTTGTAAGATCTACATGTGAAATCACCACACCACACAAAGCGACATCGATTTATAAACCATTGAGTATACGAAAAACACGTATTCACATGTTCTACGATCGTGAAACACAATTCAATAGACCGCTCTTGAGGTGTTTAGCTTAATAAGGGAAGAACAGTTAGATCAGGATGCGTATACTTTTAAAACAATGGAAAAATTGGAAACAAGTTTGTGCTTGTAAATTTTTCATGGATAATGGTGGTTAGACCAACGTGATGATCACATGTGTTCAAAAACATGTTTAATTGTGTTAGACACATACACGAAACAAAATGCTTATTTACATGCATTTCCATTGCGCATACCTCACGACCGGTTTCGTGCGGTTTGCACTCATCAGGTGAGTACAATATAATCAGGATCAGCATGTGTTAAAAAAGTAGAAGAATGGTAAACAAGAGGTGCAGGTAAGCCAATTTTGGATAAAATTGTCATTACGAACCTGTGAAACCACATATGAATAAGTTGGAATTTATTTTCTGGGATTTATACGAATGTGCTGCACAGAGAAATATTGCATTGTTTAAGCCCATCGGACTTTGGATTAATTTATGCGGATTGGCATTGACATTATTTTGAATTGTGAATTTACTTTAAGCATAGGATATCTAATTTAATGGATGTTGTGAAGATGTGACCCGTGAACATGCTTTATTGATAAAGTTACAGATATTATGTATTGATTAATATGCTTGTGTCATTTGTTTCAAGTTCTCGACCGCTACATGTTATTGATTAATATTTTATCGTAAATTTCAATAGAACGTTAGAACCACATTTGCGAAAATACCATTATTTTTAGCCCAACTTTTAATTAACGCGATATCTTGTATTATTTAAATTTATACCTCAATCGTAACTGACAAGGTGTGCATATCCGTTATCTGCTGTTTTGCCGACGATGAAGCCATTATTTATCACTGGCAAAATCGCCGCTAATTTCAAAGGGACTGCTTTTCGTCGGCATGTGAAGACTTTTGTAGACAATCAGTATAAGCAATATCAAAGCTCTTAGTCAATGGATTGTTTTGCCTACCAGCATCACTGATTTGAACTTTTAGCTTGTATGAGTATATCATTTCACATATCATGGCTTACCCAAGCGGATAACCACTTGCTAGAGAGCGGTTGGGCAGAGCTGTTCCAACGTGTCCCCTGTTTTGGGCAACCGCAATTTGACTGCAAAGAAAAAGATGATGGTATTCAGCGTGTGCGTAATAAATGCAGTTAAACCTGGACCGTTCATGTAATACACCAACGAAAGATGAATGCTTTACGTTTATCAAGCATGCATCGTATCTGGAACATATCATGAATTTGAATCCTAAAGCCGATCTAAAGATCATGCTCTTCCTAATAATAGAGCACCGTCTATGCTAGCTGGGTCATGCGTAGATAATGCAAAATGGTTGTTATTCTAAAACTCCAATCTATACGGATGTGAAAGCAGGAATTCAACCATTGAATAGGCCTCGTGGGCGGGACAAAGAAGTTTGCTGATGAATTAGGAAAGCTCTTTAAACTAATACAACAAGCTGGGAAGAACATGTCGTGAATCCATTATGCAAAGTGTGATCTGCAAGCAGAGAAGGACCAAATAATTTTATTGAATGTTGCTAGTATGTCACATCGTTAGCGTCAAGCTGATCGAATCGGTACTCTCACCGTTGTGTTTGCTTCAGGAGAAATTTTTCCTCCCGAATTGAAACTCGTTCTCCATAAGTAAACAATAGCACTCAAAATTGATGCTGATCTATAAAACGTGGCGTTCATATTTTGTATACAATACGCTTGGGTTTATGGAACACATTGTTACCTGTTTTGCACTTCCTTTTGTTAAATCGTGCAAGCAATCGTCAAAAATGCAAACAACGATTTCATCATCGGTTCGACGGTTTGTCTTCAGTCCTTTCGATTAAATTGAAACAGGGTTTATCTCAACAGCTCACGACTAGTGTATCATGTTTTCACTGCTCTAAGGAATGCAAAAACCTGAACTATACTCCCCTAGCTGATGAGTGCAAACAGCAGGAACCCCGTGGTGGGGTGGTGGGGAGAATGCTTGTGTGACCGAATTGCAAGCAAATGCTGACTACTGGATTCCGTTTTCATAATGTGATGTTGCAACAAGCCTTCGTCATATTCTGTGCCTCATTCGGTTTTATGCTTTTTGTCATTTTCAGAAATCAAACAAAAACCATAGCGGTAAGTTGTGTTAATTGTTTCTCCACCTAGCCCAGTGGTGCTTTTGTGAAAATTCAAAGATTCATCTAAACCGTTGGGAGATTTAAATATGTGGCTTTTTAAACACATAAAACTGACAATTATCGCGTTTTACCATTCTCTATCAATGGATTTCTCAATCAAACGAGAAGAAGGTGAATGGAATCTTTTAGCTATCTGAGAGTGTCGATTTGGTATTGACAGCATTAGGTAGAATAATGAATTGCTCATGTAATAATAACGACCATTTTCATTGATTTTATCTGTTGAATCAGATCCATTGTGTGGATCTGTCATCCAAAGGTTGGGTGTGTTGTTGTGTGGCATTCACGAATAATCTTGGGAGCTATGTCACCACTGTTTCGAGGCTCACTGAACCTGATGTCACTGTTTCCACCTAATGACGGCAAACAGCCACAAAACAGTAAGTGGTGTCTTAAAATTGGAAATAAGTTTCTATGTTTATGATCATCAGTTTGAACCTTATTCACGTGTGTTTGGACATATGTGATTACCAGGTTGTTGGTATCAACATAATAAACAGTTTCTAAACAATTTCCTTATAAAATTCCAAGAGTGTTCCACCTGCATTCCCGTATACGCGTGAAATATTGTCTTTTTGGCACGGTGGTAGGTCTATATCAATTCACATTTTCGAGGATGCCGTATGTCAATGATCATTCTACTGTTTTCATTTTTCTTGTAATTAGGTGGTGTATTTTCAGTGAGTAAAAAATGCAACAATATTGTTATTTAATTATTTCTAAACTAATCTTCATTAAAAATATTTTAATATAAACGCATAAATTATTATTCCTTTTGAATCGTGATCCAAAATTTAAATAAAGTGCAATATTATCCGAGCTCGTTCAAAAATAATTTACATTTATTTATTTCTAGCGGCTTCGCAAAGGCGCTGAAGGTGAGTCTGCGAAAAGTCTAAACAACAATTTAGCTTTTCCCCCCTTCTTTCTTCCCAGTTGCATCAGCTATTGAGCATATTATCTTTAATATAAAATGTGTAAAATTGACTAAAATACGGTTAACCTAATAAGTGATTTAATTCAAACGCCTTGCAGTTTTATATATTTTTATCAAAAAAGATTCGTCCATGATTTATCACCGAGAAAACTGTTTGGAATATTTGGTACTCTTCCCAGAATGCTATTTAATACCCACAGGAAAACATCTGGAATGCTATTTAATACCCACAGGAAAACATCTGGTCACATAAAATAGTGTTCGAGACTATTTTTAAACAAATATACCGCGTTATAGCAACCAGGCTATTCTTTGGAATATATGAAATGAACTGACATTTCATCGGTGATTTTATATTAAAAAAATTGTAGCGGTGACTTCAAACATTTATTAAAATTAACCTTTCCTATTTCACTGAAGGATTGGCGAAACAAATTTTCGTGAGTTTGCAATACTTCTGGCAAATGTGTTGTTTGTCACTACCTTTGTGTAACTTCGGTTTGTAGATATTTTTTTCTTCCGACCGTTGTCTATTACATGTTATGACAATCAGCTGTATGGTGGACGCAGAGTATTATGCGTAATCGACCCAATCGAGACACTATAATGTTTTCATGGTAATGCCGCTAGTCAGTTATAAAGTATGACAATTTAATATATGGAAATTCGTTGAACAAATGCAGAATTATGTACCACACGTTGGATATCTTTGAAATGCCTGTGGAATCCAACATAGAGACAAAATCGGCTAAATTGACACAGAAATTTGTTTGCATTGCTGGATCAGTCGATCAAAGTTAGTATCAAGATAGAACTAATTGGATGTGTTTGACTAATGAATTGACTAAAATAAACGTGGAATTCTACGAGCTTTAGCGTATGATTGCTCAAAAATAATTGTTTCCATTAGAATCACATCTGGATATTAGATATATACAAATGTAAATGTTCTAATTTATAATTTAGGGAAAATCTGGTAAGTTGATGAATTTATTTTATCAACGTGAAAATATGTTCATTTCTCTATATCCGCTCAATGATGTCTGATAAATATTAGTTATGTTGATATTAACACAAATGTAATTTACTCTACCTCAATCGTCGAAATAATTTTGGGTAACTAATTACTGAAAATACTTTTGTTATTCACATCATGTTAAAAAAATAATTCTTGATATTATTTTTCACGAAATTAATATAAGTCTAAAGATGTTAGACTTTAATGGCTCCTTGTTTTCGATACTGCTCTCTTTGATGAAATCTATCACTGGGAGACAAATTTAGTGATAGGTCTTCGCAATGTTGCTTACAGCGAGAGATTGCGACATCTGGTGTATATTACTTTGCCCAAAGGAGGATACGACGCGATATTATTCTCTCCTATAGAATTGTGTCTACCAAAGTACATCCACTAAGACACTTGTATG
>JACCGJ010019145.1:0-44085 GCA_013407085.1 Atriophallophorus winterbourni | reverse complement strand
GGCGAAACTGCTGAGTGGATTTCTGTTGCGGCGAGGCGACTACCCAAGCCCCGGCGACATCAGTAATGTCCTTTATCCGAACAGTGCGATGCATGCTGTGATTGGTTGTAACCTTACGCTTCAATGTCCTTATCCGAACATGCGTTGTCTTACTCTGCACGGACTACTTCAACGCTTACTTCGCACACCCCTTTCTGTTCTCTATATAAACACTGGCCCTGTTCAGCTCTAGGACCTGGAACCTGTGTCCTGAGTCTCGGCTTGGACATTTCATATCCATCCTGTGTTGTTCTGTTCTTTGTCACGGTGGGCTTGGTCTCTCGTACCAGATAGTTAATCACCTGGCACAACTGTCTCTCAAACCCACACTACATAGCAATTTCATCGTCCAGTATTGTACATGCTACGTAAAATATCCAATGTACTAATGCACATGGACTGCTTCATTCTTGTCGATGCTAGCACCTTAATTTTTCGTCAGAACAAGAGCGGGGTTACTAGTTTCTGTCCGCAATCTATCGTGTTTGCGTGCATCTGCTCGTTAGAATAGTGAGTGACAATGGCGCATGGAAAACTATGTTTAGACTTACCCCCTTCGTAACTAGAAATTAAACATTATCAATCTACTGGCTGTTGTTGTTTAATCTGGAAGTCAATATCGCTAACCCCGCAGCTTTGCATTAGTACTGTATTATCTCGACTTACATGTAGTTTGTGAGAGTAACAAACTGCTTCTCTAAACCGAGTTTGTGGTGTGGCGCATACATTATTGATTATGCTGCGCTTTTATATAGCGTCTACTGTTTCATTTGTATTTCTAAGTCTGTTGCTTTTCCTTCCGGGATTTCACTTCGAGAATGCCATCGCATCATTTAATGCTCAAAGAGTACAACATACAACGAAAATTAAGAAAAGACACGTCTCAGAAAGACTGGATCATCAAGTTAAACTTGGTTCTAGACCCTAAAACTGAAATTCCTTTTTCATCTGCATTTTATGATCGGTCTCGCATGTGTTCGATTTCACTGCACATTTGCCTTGATTTCAGGAATTCAAAGATGGCATCGTCCGGCTGAAAATGCAGGGTTCTTGTTCCAGTTGTCCGAGCTCCGTGGTCACTTTGAAAAGTGGCGTACAAAACATGCTCCAATTCTACGTGCCCGAGGTGCTGGGCGTGGAGCAAGTGGAAGACGAAGTGGACGCCGTTTCGCAGGAACAATTTGAACGGACCGAGAATACGATTAAAAGTCCCAAGCCAAATGATTGAGTGTGTACACGAGACAGCGATCTTTGTATAGTCTCCTCATCCTTCTTTCCAGTATGATTTATTTGCATTTTTTTATCCTTGTGTTACCTTGGATGTATTCATTGTACACGTTCATCATTATGCGTGTTCTGCGGTTGGTGATATCGGGGAGGGGGATACGTGTTGCTCGATTTTAGTGAACCATGTTTTCCTACAAAGCGGTGATTAGCCCATTGTGGATTGTGACATCTGATGAAGCTGTCGATTTTAGCAATCTGTTGCCATCGTTCGTTCGTTCGGAGACTCGCTAGTCCGAAGTCATCAAAGTACCACCCTGTTTGCTAGACTGTGTGTAACTTGAAATATTACCAGCTCACACAAGCCTATCAAGTAAAGTGCAAAACTCATTTGTTTCTAAGCGGTTTCGTTCAACATGTTACATGTATTGAAGCTCGCTTGCAATCTGTCGGTAGCCATAATTATCATGAAAATCTAGGTGTGCTTCAATATTGTTCAAGAATGCCCTCTTTAGCTTAACTGACACCCGACTGCAATACAACTACACACAGTCAGCTGTGCTACAGCTGTTGCATATCTTTGCTCCACTCAAGGTCAGATCACAACATGTATAACCTAATCAATTTATCTAGGCCTCGACAATTCGGCCCTCTGATACTACCCTCTTCTGGACTCGTGATTTCATACATCCTAACCGAGGATGGCCTTTTGTTGATATGAAGTGGAATATGTTGCTAGCTTTGCAACGATCGCCACATATGATATCAATAATACCACTGTTGCTGTTTGTTTTCATAACTTGCTCGAGTGGACCCTGTGCTTCAATCATGAACAACACAAACAAAACTACAATTGTGTTAACCAGTTGGTTTTTTTTAAAATCAAAACTCGGAACAATTATCACCTTTTCTCAGTAACATGCTTTTCAGTTCAACTGCATATTGTGGATATTGCCTTCAGCATGGAACGTATATCCACCCCGGTAGCGCACATGTGATCGAATTTTCGCAAATAGTTCGCCACTTCCGGAACCTGAAATACATCACGGGATCGATTATTCGATGCACGCGAGAGAAGTTGAAATCAACACACATGGTAAAAACCATCTGCAAGTGAACACTTGTCGACTATGCTATGTAGACGGATAATTTGTGACGCCTCCGGTACGCGCATCCTCCAACGTTTCGTTCTACTTCTGCACGACCCTTGCGCACAACGTTGAAACTGCTTAATAGTTGGTTGGAATCCTTTTGTTGTATGTGTCTAACACGATGTCAGCGGCGCCAATGTACTTTATAATTTTGTAAAAAAATTTCCCTGTTTCGGCATATTTTGTAAAAAAACAAAATTTATTGCAATGCAACTACAAAAATCACGCTGCTTTTTACACGCTTCAGCCTATTTTTGTTGTCCGCTTTCTTTTTGCGAGTTTGCTTTGCTGTTCCATGTTGCTTGGCGATTTGCCTGGTTCTGGGTATGGTATGAAAGTGCTAGCCTGATCCAGGCAAAGTGCCGCACAGTCATAGACTGTCAGGCTACCCAGACCTGGGTATGGTATGATGGCATGAAAGCACAAGCCTGATCCAGATAAAGTGTCGCAAAGTCAGAGACTGCACGTGGGCTAAGTTACTGTCAGGTTGCCTAGGTCTAGACAGATATAAGGAAGAAAAAAGAACAGGAAATGGTAGTGAGACTCCAGCCTTTTTTAGCATGCAGCTCACTACCTCTGGCCAATCGATTTAGCACGAAGTTAGCCGCACAGCACGAAGTACTGCACGATTGCACATCCGTGCACACCTGTGCTTGGTTCATCCATACAATGCAGTATTTATGTGCTGTGCGGCTAACATCGTGCTAAATTGATTGGCCAACGGTAGTGGGCTGCATGCTGAGACACGGAGTCTCACTACCATTTATTTTGTCATATCTGTCTAGCCGTGGGCAACCTGACAGTATCTTAGCTGACGTGCAGTCTCTGACTGTGCGGCACTTTGCCTGGATCAGGCTTGTGCTTTCATGCATACATACATACACCCATACAATGTGGGATTATAATTGAACAAGCACTCTATCTTTATGGTCACTTCAATACCCATCTGCCCCCTCTATTTAGTTTGGGCATTCACCACATTTCTTCCGTCTTGCAGTCATTACCGGTACCTACTGGTGTGAACACGGTTGTTAGGATTATAATATAGATTACTATTTTCATGTGGATACTCACCTTTTGCAGGGTATAGCATTGTTTGGCGTATGCTTCGTGAACGGTTCGGAAGCATTCGATGGTTTCCACTTTGTTTCTTGGTGTCCTGTTTGTCGTCAGTTCGTGTTGCTCAACCGCCTTCTCGATATAATCGAATGTCATTTGAACCATGCTTGCTCGCTTTACAATTGGAGATAAGAATATTACGTGGTTAAAAGTACATTAGAAAAGAAGAAAGCGACTATTAAATTTGACAGATACTCAAGATACTCACGCTCCTTGCAATAGAAGACTATCAAGGCATGCGGGTTTATGTTCAGACAAACTGGTTGGTCCCAATACATTATTGTACTCCCCTGTAATTTTTTCACCTGTTTTACTTTTGTTTGACTGGCCCCGTGGGTGGATAAGTCGGTTTCATTGCTGTCACTTCAGCCCTTGTGTGTCGATCGGAGGCGATATCGTCCTCCTTCGAAAGCAGTCCCAGGAAATCTATATCCTCCTTCACAGTGAATGGCCATGTCTTAGCTTGTCGCCGACGCAATGTACGAGATGGCCTAGTGTCGCAAACATGTTTCGTGAACGCTGAGTCTTTTATTCTGAGGACGTGGCCAAACCAGTACAGGCTTGGCCGTTGGATGAGATCAGAAATCGGAGGTATTCCGTTGCATGGTGTCCGAACGCCAGCGTTAGATATCTGATCAGTTTATCGGACGCCCTAAGGCACTAATGATCGAACACTTCCAAAGTTCGTACATCTTATGTCCTTAACGGCCATGTGTGTGAAATTGTTTTAGCTAATGCCTTTAAATTAGCTGACATTTTGAATTTGTAGCAAAACCTTTCTACACTACGGAGGCGAGTTAATTACCGGGTTAATGAGCACACTCTTTATAGATAAAAGCATCGGTTTTACTTGTCATCTGAATATAGCACTCGCTATTCATCATCACCCAAATGGACTACCGGTTAAACACAATGCATGTCTTCCAAGCGTTCGGAGTAAAGCTTTTGTCGTGAAACGTTAATTCAATTTGCTTAGTTTTGCTCGTTTTTGAGAGAGAAGCAGCAGAAGTCCGATTTTGAAGAAATCGTTGCTTAATTTACTAATTAAAACATTTTAAGCAATCCTTTAGATGACACTCGACCTGTAAATTTTGTTGCAGCCTAAGTCCTCTGAATGCGGTGAGGGCCTTTAGCTGCCAAGGCGACGCAATATAGCGAGAAACCTATGCTCTCTGTTCATATTTAATGGCGAGGGCTACAGTCTTTTGGCCACGTCTTCAGGAAAACAGCCTCACCACTCACGAAACTGCTTCTTGACCCTAAATCTGGCCGTACTTGGCAGGCGGTAAAGTGTAAACCTGGCTGTCAACTGTGAAGGAGGATGTACATGCCACGGGACTAGGTGCCGTCTAGGGCATTTGAAGGTAGGAACGCGACGATCTCGCGTATGGACTGGCATCTTTCGAGACATCAACGAGGCCGGCTCATCACCCATGGAGCCGTCTGCACAGAAGTAAGGTAGGTTAATGAAATTCTGTTCAGCCTGATCAAACACTAACTAAGTTAAATTTCGAGAAACTTTATGCTTTAATTAAATACATACTAACTACGAGACACGAACGTTCAAGCTACAAGTTTAAAGAATTTATTGTGACAACAAGAACTTAGGTTCATAATATTAGTTCATGAAAATAAATAATTCATAATCCTATAATGTCACATATCGTCGAGCTGAACACACCGTTAGGACAGTCAAATAACTTCGCAATAAATTTGTATCCAAATTTCGATTTAATTGAGTGGACTTAACTTACATTTCTAGTAAACTTGACTACTGAGTTCGGACAATAATAAATCTATGGATATTTCATTGGATGAGTTTCTCGTGATTATCTGCTATAAATTATGCTAGGTGCTATTTTTGGCTGAAGGTAGATGTATATTGATCGAAACATCGTGTGTATAATCACTTTTGAGAAACGTTAAGGTGAACCTATTGAATCACACATCTACATCCTTTACACACCACAACCTGTTTGTGGCTATTTGCAGACATCAATTGGAGACAATAAGATCAGGTTCAGTGAGCCTTGAAACAGCGGTAAACAAAGTTATTATTGTGTCACTGTTGCATTGGGATCTTGAAAAGAACCACGGTGTTTTAATTGAAAACCACAAAATAGTTCCGGGCCAAGCGCTCGAGGCGCTTATAAAAGACCAAAATATTGTGGTACTCACACCCAACCCATAAACACCACATCAGATGGAGACAGTAAGATGAGGTTCTGTGAGCCTTAAAACAGTGGTATAGTGAAGAATAGTGTTCTTATAACATTTTATTCTTTTGATTTCAGAAATTCTGCGCATTATCAGGAAATATCGAATCAAACACCAAGTTCGCGCTGAAATATCACCCAGATTTAAGACATAAAATAACAGTAAAATGATCCCGGTTATTTCCCCTAAATCCTCAAAGGTCGATTCATTATCGATCCAAGCATGCTTAACAGAAAAGCTTCGCAATCCACACTCGTTGAATACCAAAAAACGATGCACTCACTTGTGTTTTGTAAGTGTATTCGATTCGACCAAGTTGTGTTTGAGCAGGTGAATTTGACCTTTGCATCCTTCTCAGAGATCCAACCAGGTGGGCTTGTCTTGAATTGATCGTATCCACGACCTGTTGGTAATGGCAAGACGAAAAGTTGTTACTGGATTTCAAACGTCTTATCTTTATTAAAAAATCATCGCGTTTATCTCACCCGCAGCCTGCTTCCCAATTCATTGTTCTGAAGTCCCTGGAAATCACCGATGGTCATTTTTTCGATGAGCTGTTGTGAAGAAAATACTAAAATGTTTATCATCTCGTGAAGACGTAAATAAGCAGTATCTATCAACTGACGATATCAGTTACATCCTTATACTTGACCACTAAAACATTGTTCAACATAACAAATACGGATTCGCACACGAAAAGAGTTGTTAGCATGAGGTGATACAACAAGCATTTTCTAATAAAGATACTCATTTGCATGCATTTTCATCACCACCACCCACGACTGGCTTCCTTCTGTTTGCACTCATCAGGTGGGCACTGTATGATCAGAATCTGCATGCTTTGTAGCTACTTTCGAAATTTAATGAATGCAAATTCAATAACGAAATCCCCATTATCCGATCCGTATGATTTTATTAACCACAGAGAAATTAGTTGGGAATGTAGTTCCTGACTTGCACCCCCGGCTCAATATACTGTTTGTTTGTTATATTCGTTTATGAACAATTCATTCTAAAGGAAGTCTCCTATCCGAACACAATATGGTCCATTCAGCCTACTTTGTATTTATCGAATATTAATCATACTGTTGCATATGGAAAACTGAACGAAGGTTGATACCTAAATTGAGATCAAAACAGCCGTTGATAAAAGGGAATATGCGGCATAAATTTACTTTCGATGAAAATATCCCCTTGAAAACAATTAAAATTTCTCTTTAATGTTACCCTAAAATTTAACTATTGTTAATAGCTTGATAGATTACTTCAAAATTGGCTAATGCTATTTATTTATTAAAAAATAAATTTAATTATCTCTAGTTATTCTATATGAAATTTTAATACTAATCTTACCATTCTACAGGGAGCGATTTAATGAATTGAATGTCAACATACTTTATCTCCGTACGCCTGTGGATGGCTCATTTGGACATCCATTTGGATGGCTTCAAATTGCTCACGTACCGTTCTCTTTTTCAGGTCGTGCTTCAAGAAAGAACATTGCGTGCATGAAGAATGGATGATCAAATAGATTATTATTAATCAAACACAACACCTTAGCAATTATGTAGTCAAATACTATTAAAGTATCGTTTGTTTAAGGTATTTAAATGCTAGTTGAAAGTTTAGAAGTCCCGTCCTATTACGCGTTTGCTGTGTAACGAGCATCTGTCTATACAGCTTGCAAAATGGTTTTACTTGTAGTTTCGAAATTTTATAGCTAAGTAAATGTAGACGGTTATGGGAAAGTATTTTGTGTGGTTGAAATAACATTATTGCTGAAAATTCGTTTACACGAATAAAGCAAATTTCTTCATCTTCTTCAAGTATATTTTCGTCAGCAAATTAATAATATGTTGAACTATCATGATTCTGTGTAATTCTGTCGGATAACTTTATTCGTGCACCATTTCATCTCACGTTCTCGTTGTTCTTTTTTATTATTATTTACTACTTATATGTATAAAGTAAAACGTTTTTATATAAAACGTAAACATTTAATCCGGCTCATTGAAATGTTCGGTGAGTGTGGGTAGAAGACTTCATTTACATACCAACTCTGTATCTTTTGTCCAAGCAATCGAATATTCATCTCCAAGGCAAACGTCAAATTTTGGATCCTCGCAGAAACAAGCGAATCCAGATTCCGTGGGGTTTGCAGATGTGGTCACGTATACTGCAGTTGAGGATAATATATTATTTTAAATCAAAAGTGTTATGAGGCGGGAGTTTATCAAATCCCACACTTCATGGTCATCTTTGCGCACTATAAGTCATCTAACACAATTATGAGAGGTGCATTCCGGGGCACACGACAGCGAAATTTATAACACAATAAAAAATCCAGAAACTGATAAATCGGGCTTAAATATGGTTTATTTGTTTTAGTCATGTGTTTCATTCTTTGGGTTTTGTATGTTTACATATATAGCAGAGCTTTTAAACTCCAAATTTTATCGACCAAACGACCATTGTTTTAAGGCACCAGGATCCAGTTTGTATTCGCATGGTAATTTCGGTCAAGCTGTGCTTATATATTTTACAATTACACGTGCATTCGGTTTTTGACTCTTTTGCCAATCACGTGGAGACAATAAGATTCATTTTAGTAAAACATGAAATGGTAAAACCATATCAATCATTGGCGTTAATGTATAATTTTCTTTCCATCATATCAAGTCTCCCTAAGTCGTATTTTACGGTTTCTAACCGAAAACGACAAACAGCCAACAACAATTTGTACAGTTTAAGTTCAAGGTATGTTAGAAGCGTAATAAACCATTTGGAATATTTATATTAGTTGGGCACAAAAAAGTAAAATCCAGTCATATAGAAAGCAGGAAACTATGATTCTTCAGAATGAATCGTCCATTTAAACCAGATTAAAAACAAAAATCACAACTTTGAACGCAAAGATGTATGTATGTACGTACACGATTTGTTAAATTAATTATCAAACTAAGTGATATATTCGTGCTGAAAATCTAGGTAAAGATTTAGTATGGTCCTTTTGTTTAACTGTGAATTTGACTTATTCCATAGATCTCCAATTCATCCATATCATTCATATCACCTTCAATTTAGGTTTTGAAAACACAGCTACAAATGGCAAGTAATCCGTTGACTTTGTGATACGGAACTGCTCTCAAATGTTTGAACCAGATTGGCAAACTGAATGTGCCGCTGACCATAATCACAAACATATATTGGCCTTGACTTGGAAATTTTTATTACATTCTTTCAAGAGTACTTGATAGCAAAATGCTGATCTTGGAAAAATTCTTCATGATACCAACGAGAAGCGAGTAAAGCTTGCATTCTTGGGGGATTCAAAATGTGATTAAAAATCCCTCTATCATGTTTGCGGTTTAATTAAGCACCCGTATCAGGTGTCGCCGATATTTTTATTGTGTACGTGTCTGTTTCCTTTGGAATGCCATCCCCGAAACTATTGTCATCGCTCCCAGCGTCTAAACTTTCATTCGAAATTTGGACGCTTATTTGTAATGACTTCTGGTATGTATTCAACTGGACTACACTTGACATTACATAATTAATTTTTATTCCTGTTTCATGAACGAATATTTACTATGATATGGTAATTGTGAAGCTCTTTGCTTTTTGTGAACATAAATTTTTGAATATTGAATTCCAGCAATAAATCTATTCGTCTAACCGTGAATTTGCGAATATTAATTTACGGACGTAAAAAATAACGTGTCTGAGTTGGTAAATCAGCCGCCTATAGATCCATACTTCTTTCGGTTGTGTACTTACTATTCATATGTTCCGGCAAGACATCTTTAAACATTGACCCCGACTCGCAGGCCTCGATGTAAATCAGCAAGTTTTTGTAGCGTTGGTGCTCGTGCATCCATGCCAATGTGTTGTTCAGTTGATCGGAGTAAAGCTGAAAAATTGATGAAATCAACAAAAATATCCGAATTCCTCGTGAAGGTAAAACGGTAAAGAATGTGTCGATTCATGAACCGTTTGTTTGCCATCATTGCCCACTCACAAGAACAGCTTCAGTTTCTAATGGACTGCTGTTCGTAATTGAGCAAAGACTTTGGGCTGGTAATCACTAAAGGTTTTAGTCATTTGACTGTGTCGTCTCCTAAGAGTACCGTTGTATGAGCACATCATTACACTGATCTCGTTTCAGCCAATACGGACAACTTCTTGCTGGACACTGAGGTTGATAAACGGATCAGCTGCCGTCATGTCCCGTTTGAAGCTATCGTGTGTGGCGCAACCATAATCTGACAGTAAATACTAAAATAAAGCGCGTGCATATTAAATGGTTTACTGTACAGCAGCAAAACTTGGACCATCCCCGCAGGACACGAACGTAAGATGAATTCTTTCCATTACGAAGCATCTGTCACATCTTAAACACATCACGGACTGAGAGAGTAGCAAATGTAAATGGGCTCTTCATATATGATTCGCAGAACAAGCTCATTATAGTGAGGCAGGTTCGTCGACGATGGCTAGGTCACATTTGTAGAATGGAAGTTTGAGATCACATTGCGCTTGTGATTTACGTCCATGGTAGACAGCGACTGAAGAAGTCCAACAACAAGACACAAAAAACTGTACATTAGTTAAACTGAAAAACTGTTTGACTACAAATCGATTTCTAAACCATGCAGTTTCAAACAAGATTTTATTATCGCTTGCTCCAACTTACATTGTCATCCGGGAACGCAAGCAAGTTGGGCGCTCCGTGATCGGAAAAGAAAACGAACACATTGTCGTCCGGTCCGCTGAAAAATGAACGGACGTCATTATTATGCTTTTTAAGCCTTCAGGAATAATTGATGTAATTAAAAATCGCATTCCATCTGTTTAATATTTAAAAAATGATGCAAAATGGGTTGAGAAATAATTCTGAACTAATTGGAGTCACACATTTCGTTCATATTGCAATAGTTTGAGCACCGTTAATGCGTCCGACACATTAATAATAATTTTGAATTGTGATCTAAATTGTTGAACCTGCATCCTGAGTCTCGGAAACTAGATAAAGTATGGATTCATTGTGGGCATTTTCATGACTCCGAGTTAAGCGCTCTGGTTTCGTTCCGTTTACAATCGCCATCAGGCGTAATTCCCCCACGCTCATTTCTTACCTGTATTTTGAGTCCAATACATTTAAAGCTGTAGCTATGTTACTTGATTCATAAACTATGTTTCCAATTCGTTTGTTTTTAAATAAATTTCATTATTAGGCTAAAGGCAAGTGATCTTGGCCCGCTTTATTTGCAGTGGGTTATAGTGGCTAGACTCGGTGAGGCAAACAAAACAATACATCATGGATTCGCATACTTCACATTTCAATTTAAACTGATTATAAGATATTAAGCAAAAATACTATGATTGTAGATTTGAACGCCGCTTATTCACCTCATTTCTGATTAGTCTGACTGAGTTTTCCGGCCGTTAACGCAAATGGACACAAACGTTGCTCTAACGAATTACGAACGGATGTGTTTTCATGACCGTAGGTGATTGCATTACTGAATTTCAACCAATGGCTTCCCTGTCCAAGTTTCGCTAATACAGTTCCTCGGTTACAATTCTCACTACCCCACATGTTGACGGCACAATCAGAAAGCGCCTGTATAATGCAAGTTCAGGGGTTGTGAGCAACACGTTAACGTTGATTTTCAGTCAATTAAATGATAGGTCGTTCTTTTCTGACCAAACTATCTGTCGCGATGGTGATTTGTCCAACGTGTAACTTGCTACACAATAATTAGGTTCTATTTAGTCCGTTATCATGAATCTCGCTAAGTGTAAACAGTGAACGTTTGTGGAAACGACTATATTTAGGTTGTGATGCAAGAAGGCAGAAACATCACTATGCATTATACGTAGTTCGGCAAATTGATTGAAATCCATCTGACAGATTACTAACTATCCTGTTAAATATTCCTTGAGATAAGCATCAGGGTTTGATATGACCGAGTACGAAATTTCATTTGAATAATGGATGTTCAATGCGCTCATTTTATTGTGGCACTGACTCCGAGTCTGTTGTTGGAGTTAATAATGACGAGGCGTTTTGTCATTTCTAAAAATACAACAAATTACACATTGTTTCTAAGAAATTATCTTCGGAACACTCTCAGAACTGCAAGTGGGATTACTGAGATGGTTATACTCCACTGCTTAACGCACGATACATGTTGATTATTAAAGAATCTCGGGGAATCGTAGCAGTCTTGCATGTCGGGATAGGACTTTTATTATTAAACTATTTCAAGATTGGTTGAATACAAGGAAAGTATTTTTGACGTCTGTATAAATTAGTTCTAATAATACGGTGATTGATAATTCACCTTTTTAGCCCCCATAAAAGGTATTCATTTCACGTATTATAAATTTAGGTTAAAATGTTCTAGTGTGCGATTCATTTCTGCATTCAATCAAAGGGTTATATATATATATATATATATATATATATATATATATATATATTACCGGCTAAGGATAATTACCTTTCTAGCACCTTCTTTCCATTATTCTTCAACGTTTCATCGCCTTTAAGCACTTTTAGAAAGTTCTCAGAATTCACTTCCTGCAAAGCAACAAAATACTCGAGACTAGATCCAAATTCAATCGGTGGATTACATACAATAGATGTCTAACATACAATAGATGTCTAACTTGATTACTAGGGTTCCGATTATGTTTTGGCTTCAAGTTCCGACTGTCATGGGTTGTACTTTAGGTGTTTGTAGACGGATTACCAGATATCATATAAATTGTCTGCATTGGTGCGTTATTGTCTAGTATTTTTATGCTATACAAGTAAAACCGGATGTCACCTACAATGAAAGGTCAGTCCGTGGCAGTGCCTTCTTGACCATACGTCTTGCATGGCGACGATTCAACCGGGATTCGCACTAAAGAAAGTGTGTTCAACTCTAGTTTACCTTCGGATGCGGTGAGCCTGAATGTGTCGCAACCAAGAAAGCGTTGAAGTTTTACTGTTATTTGAGCTTTCTTCTTTCGTTTTAGATTCAAGCAACACGAGATAATTTCATCCCCGGTGCAGTTAATCAAGCTGCTAGGCAGGCTTTTCTGACTAGATATTTGTGAACTCATAGGTATCCAAGTTAGTTAGCCAGTTAGCTAGTAACTTAGCTATAAATTATTACCCAGATCAATCATGGATAATCATGTCCTGGTAGTTGATTTCTTTCTAAGAATAGAAATACTAAGGTGAATATCCATATTTGAAGTTCCATCCAGACACAATGAATATATTATTATAATGAATATTTTACGAATAATATATCATGAGTAAGATATATGTACAGCCAGAATATATTGAAATGCAGGAACACATATTGCACATTGGCATGCCCGAAGGAGGATGTAACAATAATTCGCGCCCGGGTAAGCTTCTACACATGTTTGAATTGTTATTGCTTTCAACGATTTGAAAGAGATTTATAAATTTTTTAATTTGTTTGAAAATCGCTCCAAGTGTGGCTTTCACTCCCTAGGATTAAGCCATTACGCACTGTCCTCTGCCCATTTTCCACCCCGGTTGTCTTCCTTATATTTGGTCCTGTTTACTTTCATTCTGAGATGTCTATTTGCATCGGTTTGGCGCTCTTTTGAGACCTCGATACTAATACTTTAGCAAGCATTTAATTGGAATACGTTTTGGACCAATCGAGTATTTTATAATCGTAGAAAACATTTGAAAGCAAATTGCTAGATTAGACGGATGAATACCGTCCGAGCCTGGCACTGATTAGGTGTCTACTTGTTTAAACAAGAGATTAACCGTATCTGAAACCACAGCAAGGTCGGAAAGGAGCTAAGGGTGATAATATTGGCAAGATTCTATCTACCATTATTTTTGCTATGCCATGGTACAGTGCCAAATAGCCATGGTTGCCTTCACTCGCTTAAAATTAAGGAGGACACATGCAGTGTTTGACAAACTGGTCAATTGATCTGGTCTTTACATGTGTAACGTCATTCTTAGTATAATTGCGTAATGTTAACGCCGACTACAGACACAATATAAACCAGGATCAAGCGTGACTCACTCAAGCGATTCGAGGGCGTGTTTCATTGAAACAGTGCAGTTAGAGTGATCGGTTTTCAAATGTTGATTTAAATATGTGGAACTATAACTTGTGTAGTGTGGCTAGGTATAGTAACAGCGCCTGGTCTGAAACTAACACGGAGAGTTTTTAGGGTGATGAGTTGCTGGAGCATTCATGTTCACTTACTTCACCACGATAATCTATTACCACGCCTTTGTACCTATCGACGTGATCGTAATCCGTGAAAATTTGTCCGGGGTAAGGGTTGCTGATAAAGATGAGACAAGATTATTGGAATGAAGTTTTCGTTCAGGAAGAGAACAAACTTGACGAAATTGTTTGATATATAAATGGAAGAAGCATATTCCGCTATCGCAATACAAATATAAAAATATGGAGTAATAAGAACACGCTCACGTCTTTCAGGTCTACGAATGTTTAACTCGTGGTTTAGACAAGATTATTTTCTAAGCTATCTAGTTTTCTAAACTATAATCCGGGGAAAGCCCTTTTGTATTTGATCACAATCAATTAATCAGCAGTTGTTTGATTTTTCATCACACACACTACAATCAGTTTCGTGTTGTTTGTAGGGACACGATGATCAGGATCCAGATGTCCAAAGTTTTTTTAGAAATTGTACATATATTGTATCCTGAATGCAATATAGCAAAAGGTTTTACTGATATTGTAACTCAATAATTTATAAATTGAACAATACCACCCCTTATAGTGATATGCTAGCTTGATGGAATATTAGACTCCCCAAATTGTAAATGAAAAGGATGTTTCTACTGGTAAATTAAAAAGACATTTTAATAATTCTCATCGCGGGTTACGTATAACTGGAACTCGTAAACGTGACCTCAAACGTAGCGCTAAATTCAATGTTTCAATGCACGGGATTCAAAAAGCAAAATGTACAATGCCAAAAGATAAGATTAATTGAACTCTAATGAAAATGTGTAGAGGTTTATTCACTGTACATTGTACGTGAGATTATGTCAATCCTGAAGCGTTATCATTATCTTTCTTCAATTGATGGAAACATATTCTATCGCCGAATATTCGATTATTTATTAAGACATTCATCCTCTCTGCTTACATACGGTCAACTCTGCCGAGAGTATATAATGAACACAATCCGTGAGCCGACCGACTGGGAACCCCGTTCGCCGAGACTGGACGTCGTTGCGCCGAGAATGGACCTTGACGTGGTGCAGCGGCTTGCGTGCCTCGATGATCCATTGAGCTATACTGGGTGATGTCTTCGTGGCATCTTCAGAGTTACTCATACCAGGTTGGTCAATGGTGAGAAGCCAGACAAACACAGTCTCCTTGTCCCTCGCGGACATTGTATACCAGAAGAGGCGTATGAATCCGCAAGGATCACCGGCTCGACTGGTTGGGATGATGTCGGGAGTCCCTGCTTGGTCTCTACCTCGCGAATGGCTTGTGAACTGTACCTACAGTATCCGGCCCCGATAGGTGCGATCCTTAATCTCGCTCCGCTGCCTTGCGGGTTAGGCTTTCGGGCCAAAGGCTTGAGGTGGGAGTCCTCAAGATCAACTCCTCTACTTCGGCCTGGGCAACCGGGTAGTATCACGCCCACACCCAAATTGATTGGGTGGCACTTTGTCATTTTTAAATGATTGTGTAAATATATATATAGATTATATATAATATTTCTATATATAATGAACACAATGCTGTTCATGTAATTCACTCATGCAATTCATAAACAGTCTCGGCGGAAAAAGTTTTGCCAGGTGGACATTACAATATGAAGCCTAGAATCTTTCATATTACGTCTTGGAAGAAGCATCTGATTTGAGCCACGAGTTTGATGCTGAGGATGAAATGAATGTCGACTGAAAGATATGCAAACCTGACTGGAATTTTTCCTATTCGATGACAATAAGTCGTACTCCGGTGAGCCACAAACTTACTTCTCGTTATTCGCAATATCATCGTACATCATGGTGATAATCCTCTCTGGAGGAATCCCACGTCCCCGAATCACTTGATAAGCATGCGACACAGCCGCCTGGAATAAACACAAATTGTTTTGAATGTTTTATGAAATAAATTTCTTAAAAAATGATTGCGCCACTCCTAATGTGTGATTCATGTACTGCGCTATATTTCTAATCTCAAGAACCCACTATTTTTGACGTGTTGTTGATTAATGAAAGGACAATGGAATAGTAATCATAGACGATCATATAAGTATCAAGCTCTTGACTCTTGAATGTTAAACAGACTAAAAGCGAAATCTGTGTTGCGCGAAATTTGTAAAGCGTTGGGAGCACTAGAATGAATTGTATTTCACGGTTTATTTCCTCTACATACTACTGGGTTGCATAGATAGCCATGAATAATGTTTAGAGATAAAATAAATTTCGGTATTGAGGGTGTAAAATGTTCATCAGTTTAGGTGGCTGCCAAACGGACATCTAACCATGGAAAATTAATAATAACCTAAAACATGTGGATTGGCAAGACTTACACAGCTACCAGTTTTATCGAAGAATTAGCACGAACATATTGAGATGTGGTACCAACAGCTACTGATGTCCCATATGTAAATCAAGATTTAAGATTTACGGTAAAAATGCAAATAGCGGCACAATAACATAGGTTATACGTGCATACAATTCTTATAAATAGTACTTTCAAATTTTGTTCCAGGTGTATCGGGGAAGAGCAATATTAATTAAACGTAACAAATAATATGTGGTTCGGTCATGTCTGCTGGATGGATCCCAGTTCCCATACGATGGTAGCCATGTACTGGCATCCGCAAGGTAAACGAAAAAGGGGACGGCCCAAGGAAACTTGGCGCAGAACGTTGGAACGCGAACTACATGCACAAGGATTCACGGTGTAGACGGCAACGGAACCACTGGCGTGAAGTTGTCTTCGCCTCATGTGTCACCCGGCACGGAGAGGACTGACTGCCTGGACTGACTCCTTGGAATTCCCCTTTCCTCCCTTCCTCGAAACTAATGTTATTGCTCCCAGCGTCAAAACTCTCATTCGTAATTCGCACACTTATTTGTTGCAGAAAGTTTTATGGTAGAAAATGCAGTAACCATTGGATGGTGAGGTATATGGAGAAGAAATATAAAAACCCTGAAAAATCAATAGTGACAGTCATATACCCCATGGTTAGTCATATACACATCGAGTTTTGAAGCGAAAACTGCAACAGATTTCGAGAGTGTGATTTCTTCAGGCAAAATGTTCCAAGTGAAACGTATTCTTACCTGACTCACGGTAAGTATTCAACTGGTCTATACGTGGTATTGCTGTTTCTTTTTCATGAACAGAAGTGTTTGTCATCTTTAATTTAGATGGGTTTTGTGGCGGCAAGTCTGCATCGAGTGTACCGATTCAGCATATATAAAATGAGTGCAGGTGTGTTATGATTCGTGTTACACTGATCCATTAGAACCGAATAAGTAATTTGAAGAGCATTAAGCTTACTTTCTTATCAATCTCGCTCAACCAAATAACCGTTTTTATATTTAATCAATCATTGATATCGTAAAGTAATCATTTGAAACATGCAAATCCGAATTATACCTAACGTGACCTATTGAGAATGAAATTCATACGCCTCGCAAATTTTGAAAAATGTAGCTTCGTTTACTGCACTGTTTGACATCATGTTCGCGATGAAAATACATTCTAGTAAATGAATTCTGATAGATGCGTGCAATAAGAAACTTGTCTCGGATAGGAGGGATGTCCAAATACACCCATGCGTCATCCTATAATTTTGCTTGAACAGAGGTAGCTGTGCCAAACTTACATAAAACATGATCGATCTTGGTTAATCTGACAGTAGTAATTTCTAGATTCATGAACGTGATCGTCGTAAAAAAACAACAGGCAGCTCATAGTGCATCTGTTACACTCACGTTCAACTCTCAGAATGACGGTAATGAATGACATTTCAGGGGAACTCATGTGATTTACCTGGTGACGATAGTTAATCCACATATTCGACCCGGCCACTAAAACCGCCCAATGGGTACCGTTTTCGAGTCTCTCATGATCCGATGGAACAAAAAGGCTGCAAGCATCAATCACGAATACGGCTGTGAGAAGGAATAGCTTTAGCATTCTATGATTCACGACTTCACTAAAAATGTTTGTATTCGCATCGTTCTTATATTGGTTGTGAGAATCAAAGTTTCGATGCGAACGTGTCGAAACTTCATTGCCTACGTAATCAGTGCCTGTACCAAGTCCACTTGTGAGGTGAACTTTATCCGAGGTATACTTGACGTAGTTGATGGCGTGTAACGGTGAAACATATTGTCGACTAATTCCACATGTACAACATAAAATGTTTTGTGTTCTTGGGACAATTACGTGCCCAATTACTATGGTCACTAATTGGTCCTGGGGAAGTCATGGTGTAAATATGTGTCCCGAATGCCGCGGAAACAAGAAAAGCTAATGACACAAAACAGCCAAACAGGTTTGAGCAAAAGTTGTTTTGCGCTGGTGTACAGTTTGTTTTTACCCTAACTGATTGACATGGTTCCCCACAACCTGTCAAGAAGAGTTTGCTGGAACATATTTAAGACACCTTAGGCGATAGCCATCCATATCTTTAGACCAAGCCTATTCGTCCAAAACGATTGGTCTGTGATTTTGTCTTTCCATGGTTAAAAGAAAACCTATTGAATCAGTTAAAGTAAAATCTCGTGGCATTGATTTGCAGCTGGTTCGATAGCGATCAGTTTCATTTTTGAATTCTTTAATGTATGTATCGTAAAGCTTCGATGGTAGATACCTGTAAGCGTTATAACTCTACAAAACCGGAGCACAAACGACGGAACACAAGCTGTGTATTTCGTCAATTGATTACAACTCTTAGTGCAAGCATGGGATCGATAATGCACATACAGTTAGACCAATAAGAAACGGGTAAATCACGATTGATCGATCGACGCATGATTAATGCCTAATGCGTATGCGATCTTACGTACGTTCGCTGCTCTGCAGCATCTCCATTTTCCGAAAACAGAATTCGGACGCATTGCATTACATGATGTCTTCATTGGTCATCAAAGAAAAGCGTTCTGTAGATGTGAGCTAATGTGTTGCCTTTTTAGGTGTGAGCGATATGTCAGTATAAATGTAAGAGTTATTTGACGTTCCCTCTCCGCCTTCAATGTGATGATTGCGCGTTTGAATTTATCTACCATTACTTCAGCTTGTTTGTTGAAGTACTGGTAAGGTTGAAAAAGACTGACACCCGGCACGGAGGACTTTAAGAGATATCTAACTTGCTTGAGCCGGCTTGATTATTGGTAGGTTCAAAATTGAGACACTGCGAAGTTTTCTGCTTTCGACGAAGATATTTGGAAATTTCTGCCCTTTACAATCTCCAATTTTTTGAGCTTGCGCACGATCGCTGATCCACAGCAGTAAGGATTTTCTCAGCATTAATCAAGTGCTTTTTATCAGTGTAACTGCCAAAGAAGCGAGGAATACAGTGCCATTAAGCTTGTCTACTCGACGTTCAATGATTAGCTCCTTGCTCACCGAGACGTCACTAGATTACTGCCTCCATGGTTCCAAGGATTCAAGGTTCATGCTTTACAACACCGCAGGATTACTGTATGAATGAAAATGTGAAAAACATTAGTGACTAATCAGTAGAGTGTATCACATGTATGGCTTACGAAAGATGTTCGTTTGCATATATAAGTCCAATTTTGCTTTAAATATTGCTAATCAAGGAGAGTCCATCACATGTTTGGGTAGGGAATTCCAAAGAAATATAGCTCGTATAGCAAAAAATGGCACAGACAGTCAATACGTGATCTTGAGACGTACAGGGATAAGGTATGTCCGCGTGTCACTTTCTTATCACACATATCAAGCATTTGCCTTAGTTGATGTCCTTTGGTAGACACAATTCTATAGGTCAGAATAATATCGCGTCGTATCCAACTTTGGATAAATTCAGATAGACTCAGACTTTGAAATCTGTCGGTGTACGGAACATTGCGAAGACCCATCACTAACTTTGTTGCTCTGTTATAGATTTTATCTAAGAGAACAATATCTTTTCGCATTTAACAAAACCAGACCTCTACCACACTCTATCGTAGGACGAAGATAGACATGCATTATCCTTCGTAGCGTTGCTAGCGAGAATCTTACAAATATTCTTCGAAAGATACTTGAAAATCTGTTTGCCTGTTGATATATATTCTGACAGTGAACAGCGCTCTTCAGATTTCCACTAATCCATACTCCTAGATCTTTTTCCAACGAGCTCCATCTCAAGTTTTCAGTTCTCAATCGATATGTCCAAGGAACATTCTTGCCAAGGTGGAGCATCTTGCTTTTCTGTATGTTGCATGTCATATCCTTCATGGCCGCCCAATTTGACACGCTGGGCAAACCCCTTCGTAGTTTCTCACAGAAATCTGCAGAACTGATTCGCATCCAAATTTTTAATATCATCCACGAACTGGACAATTTTAGATGATATGATGGGGGTAAATCGTTCATGTGTAATAGAAAGAGGAGCGGGCTTAGCACAAATTCTTTTGGGACTCTGCTATTGGTTTTGAACTTTTGGGATAGCACTCCGTGTACTCTGACTCGCGCGTGGCGATCTGACAGGTGGTCTCCCAACCGTGAGAGAAGGGGTTGACATATTCCTAAACACATCAATTTTGAAAAAGGAAATGGTGATTGACTCTTTCCACAGCTTTTGAAATGTATAAGTAACAAACGTGAATGCAAGAGCATCTATCAAACTCGTTCGTCCAGTTGTCTAACGCTATGAGAAGATTCGTTAGACAAAAGAGATGAGATAGATAAAATCGAGATCGAGATCAATAACTTGTTCGTATATCCCGTCTATTGGCCAAACATTTACATCATCAATTGCTGTCCAGAATTAATTGCTGTGCAATTCAACCTAAACCAGATTGAGCAAGCGACTGGAACATAGAGCTCACAAGCATTTTAATATCACAGACATTTTCATTGAGTTTCCAGCAGTGAATGTATTTGATAGCTGGGCTGTCTTGGCCTGTTCAATGTCCGGGAACAAGTTAAAACACTAAGTGTAGTTTAGCTGTACAGATTAATTATTTGTCATGATTTAGAGCACCATGTTTTTCATCATCACAAAGTTCCTCGCTGGAATGACTTGGCCTTCGAACACCCTATCATTCGATAGTTTAATGCCATAATAAGGTCAGGTCGATTGGGGTTAAATTGCGCTTCCCGCGTTAACGTCTATTAAGTTATTTACACGCGCTTCAAGCAAGTTGGATGCAAAGTTAACCACTTTATTCTTGCGTTATTCGTCGTTTGTGGGCTGCGTTCAAATTCACCACTAAGGTCAAACATTCCAAAGTTACTCACTACACAAGAGAACGACAACTGGCAGAGACCTGAGTTTATCATGTGTAAATTTTATCACAGCATTTTCAACATGCTATTATTTCAAGCAACTTGAATATTTGAGATTGAATGTTCAGCTGAATTAACAAAATGTTTAGATTTGAGAGACATCATACGGAAAAGCAGAACGAATTTTTAACGGAAATTCATTGTCCAATAAAAAATTACCAGCCAATGGATTACTTATGAAAAATCCTAATTCGCCATATCACAATGAATGAAAAATCTTGTTTGCAGACATTTCCATCACACACACCCCACGACCAGTTTCGTGCTGTTTGCACTCATCAGGTAGGGACAGTAGGTTTAGGATCCGCAAGCGCTTGAAACAGTGGAAGAATGGTAAACCAGTTGTGCTTGTATGCCACTGTTGTAAAAGGCTGGTACGAACAACCTGTTCAAACACATGAGCCCACACTCATGTAGGCAGGTGTAAAACCCATGACCATAAATATAAAACACATTTGCATGCATCTCCTTCACACAAAACACTCCACGACCGGTTTCGTGCTGTTTGCTCTCATCAGGTAGGGACAATAGGATCAGGATCCGCATGAGTACAAACAGCACGAAACCGGTCGTGGGGCGCGCGTGATGGAAATACATGCAAATGAGCCATATGACAAATAAGGAGCTTTTGTGTGCCACTGTTGGATAAGGCTGGTACGAACAACCTGTTCAATTACATGTGTCCAAACACATGTTTAATGGGGTTTATCCCATAATCATGAACCAAAATATTCATTTGCATGCATTTCGCTTTCGCGGTACAAACACAAATAAAACAAAACTTCTTTGCGGGTGTGTGTGATCGAAATGCATGTAAATGTATATTTTGGTTCCTCCATTTAGTTGTACAAACATGTCTCATGCGATGTACAAACATGTCTCATGCGGATACAGATTGGTCACAAGACACCCTTTTAGTCTTGCGGAAAACTAGACACAGCCTCAGTTTTCTTCTCAAAAACGATTGGTGCAGCCCATGAAGAATAAATAATTGGGTTGATGATGACTTCACTCTCGAAGCGATTCAACTCTCACTCAACCACACCAACGGAAAAGCATGCAAATGAATATTTTGGTTCAAGGTTATGGGTTTAACACTATTAAACATGTGTTAGGACACATGTGATTGAACAGGTTGGTCGTACCAGCCTTATCCAACAGTGGCATACAAGCGCTCCTTGTTTACCATTCCTCAACTGTTTGAAGCGCATGCGGATCCCGATCTTACTGTCCTTACCTGATGAGTGCAAACAGCACAAAACCAGTTGTGGGGTATGTGTGTGATGGAAATGCATGCAAATGAGCCATATCACAGTTGAGAAAATTATAAAAAATATAAATTATTGATTGTGCATCCGCATCATTGACGTCGAATAAGGTGAACTTTGTTCTGCGTCTGTCAATCGACGGTGGCTTCAGTGTGTATCTTGCATTATTCCGTCAACACGTTCGCGGTAACGCAGGGCAACGGTAAAACAATCACCCACTTTGTTAAATCGAGTATGTATATGAATGGGATGTGAGTACAAAACTGCATTGAGCTACTGCTCACTATAACTATATGAGTAGAGACCAATCATATAGATGCCAATAACGGCGTGTTTTAACAATAAAAATGCCGAAAAATTGAAATGACGGTGGCGTATTCGGTGCTAAACGCATAGCATAAAATCCGCTTCTTTTTAAGATTCAACTCGATTGATACAATGGTATTTAAAAACTCACAAATGTGACAAATGATTGCATAACGGATGAGCTGTATTTGCTAATAACCCAAGTGAGATATCCCAATATGTGTGTAACTATTAGTAGAATTTCAAATCACATAATCGATTTGATTTCAATCCAACTACGGGATACTTTCCTGGCGAGATGGCTCGTTGATGTCTTCACACCAAGCTTTTTTGCCATTAACCACACGAGGCTGATAAATAAATGAGAGATTCTGAGATTCATCTCGAATTTCCATCTCGCTTGAATTATCATTGAGTTCCATTATCAATAGGGCTCTTTATTAATTTCCTGCGTACATAATTCGTATCTCACCACTTAATAAATGCGTTCGCTGGTCGCATGAACACCAGCTACTCGGGATAAAATTTAAGTAGTCATGTTCTCTGAAATAAATCAATTCAAGATATGCACGTTTCATCTTGGAAAACTTTGCAAGTGGAAAGTGGCCCCTGATATTGACATTATCCGTGTTTGGAGTACAGTGTTAAGGATTCCGTTACTAGGAGTATGAATGTGTAGTTTAATGAACGTTCACTTATCGAATATTCGAGCAGTTGCGTTGCATGCATTTCACAATTTTCGGTTACTTTTCTAGATTATTAGCGATTGTTTCGGATGAATTTTCCTTTAAAGACATTGTCGATGGAAGAAGAACAAAGAGAATTCAAAGGTTTCATTAGAAAATATTTTAACTTTCAGCTTGACATTAATGTTTCATAAAAATTACAAACATGAAAAATATCAACGAGATAAATGTTTGCTCGATTGTTCGATGACTGCAGCTTTTTGACAGAAAGATCATGAGACGAAAAGGATAAAGGAACGATGTCATAGTGATGTTCGAGATGGCTATACAATTGATTTCGATCGATGTATAGAAAAGATTGAGATTTAGCTAGTTCAGTATTTCAAGGTTGGGACTTATCGGCGAGAATATCATTAAAAAGTCGATCACTTGATAAAAGTGTTGTTTGCTTATGATTCTAAGATGCGTTCTTAAAAAGTGAATTTTCAAGAGAAATAATATTGAAACAACGTCTCATTAGCATAAGGTCATTTGAAAGGAATGCAAAAAAATGTAGAAGAGCAAAATATAAGATGGGGCAAGATACAGGAGAGGGTGATGTTTGAGATTAGTTTAGGCATAATGCCAAGAGAACGAAGAAAAACCCGTATAAAATTAAAATGATGAGTCGAGATAAAGTTATAGGAAATGGTGACACCTAGATACCTGAGAAGTTTCTTTCCGCTGACGTATGTGGTTTTGATTCTAGATCTATGAAGATTGATATACAAAGCGTCATGCTTATCTCCATGCGGATTAGCGAACACAAGTTCTACACATGTTCAGGAATTAAGAATAAGCCTCTCTCTTCTGACCAGGTAGTGATTTCTACTAATACAGCTGTTTCTAAATTTCCAATGACCCCATCGTATTTGAGACTAAATGTTGTGGGTGGATGAGGAACAGCAAATAAGTATGTTGATAATAAGAATGGCCAGAGACTCGCACATTGAAGAAACCCTTTCACAGTTGGGAGCAAGGGAGAACGTATTCCATTGACTTTAGCGTACTGTCATTTATCCCTAAAGTATTCACATATCCAGTTGAGGATAACGCGTGCTATCGACTGTGATTTTAGTAGGTTTACCAATTGCTCACGATCTACAGAGCCGAACCAATTGGTGTTGTCAAGAAAGCATAATTTGACAGCTACTGATCTTTGGTCGAACAGTCTTTGAACTACGAGCATAACAGCGTCGGTCTTTGATCGCTGTTTTCTAGATGTAAACTAATTATCATCTTTAGTTTTCAATCGAGAACTATGCTCTCGAATAATTTTAAAACTTGTAAAGAACATACTATTGGCCGAAATTCGTCAGTGCACAGTTTGGGAAGCGGGATAAATTACAAATGTTTTCCAGTTATCGACAATTGTGACTGTCCTGATAGATCGGTTGAATATCGAAATTATCGACAATATTCATGCACTTAGATTGCACTAACATTGACCGGTCAGATCTAAATTTGTTGGTGTATAAAACACTTGTGTAACAATTTATATTTTAGCGCGATCGATCAGGATTTTACGAAGATTTAAAAGATTTGAAGAATAAAGTGACTAGATTTACTACAGAGGAGCTGGTGTCGATTATGTTATCATCCCTTGCGTTTGTGTCCACGTTCGATGTCACATTTAAAATGCTCGCCAGGCTTACCCTCGTATATCCCGTACTGGTCGCCAGAAGTTCATAAATGAACATTAATTTTTTCAGCACCCGCAGGTTCACGTTCTAAATAAGGCTTAATTGTCCGTTTTTTATGGTATGAACGCCAGGATAATAATGTTAGTTTGGAAAACATGTAAATGCTGAATATATTGTAGCGCTCACTTACTACTCACTCAGCACAATATATCGGTTGTTTGTAAGCCCCCCAAACGATTGGTCATGAATCGTTCTGTGGTACTGTATTTGAACATCGTGGTAACAACCCTATACAACAGAGACATACAAGCACATCTTCGTTTACATGTAAATGATGTTTGATGCCGATCGAGTAGCCGTTATGATAATAATAAATTTGAAAGTATCGTTTCTCACAGTCATCGAACCGTTCATAATCGGTTATTGTTGACCATAAGATCAAATTCCGTGAGAATTTAATGCTTTTTGTAAACTAAAACACTTGTTCCTTTGTTCAGTTTCAGTAGAATAAGACTTTCAGTTTGACCTAATTTTTTGGTGTCGACCTCCTGATGCGCTTTGGTTTTCGTTCTGTTTGTCCTCGCTCGTGTGTGTGTGTGTGTGTGAGTGTGTGTTGTGTGCCGCGAATGACCCGACATTGGGGTCATCACTGTGCTAACGTATTTAAAGCGTAAAAATTCTTAACGGACTAATCTTGCACAGCATGTTGAAGACGCCGCAGGACAGTACGGCCCGTTTAGCCATCCAATTAAACCAGCCGGATTCACATTGTTATCACGCAGGAGACGTGATCCGTGGAAAAATACTACTCGCCTGCGAACAATCATTGAGCGTGCGAAGTAAGTTAGTTTGGTTTTTCTGTTTCACTACTGGCCTGTTATTTAGCTTATTCAAATTGGTCTCTTGCTTTTTCCCTATATTTAATGCTCTATGGATTGTATGTTGAATGATCCGTTTTTCTAAACTTATTATGTGTTTTTATAACGAAACAGCTGTGTTTGATAACTTTACAACCATAATTTTTATAGGCTTATACCCAATTATCGCCTAGCTTTTAGCTGGTGTCGCTCTTAGGTACTTCCGTTGCTAAGTGGTATCAGAAACTTTCAACGAAATTTCCTGCGAAGTTTATAATTTGTGGGCCTTTATTTTATTTGAAGCTCCAATAGATGAAAATCATGTGCGGTTACAGATACACGATGGGTAAAAGCACGCTCACGAGACAAGAAATGCCAAACAAGATTAATCAAGCGGTTGTGTTTTTACTTTATCGTCGTTATCTCGGCCATCATCATTATCATCAACCTCGTATCGACACGTAACCGTCCTCTGATCATAATGAAACTCTATCCGTTTTAATACGGAATCATCAGCTTTTGAAACCATCGAAGGTCATTCTAGTTTTAACGAAATATCCATATTTACGTGCATTTCTATCACACACGTACATACCCCAAAACGGTTTGTGCTATTTGCACTCATAATGCAGGAATGTCGCAATCAGATTCCATATGCCGCAGTAGAGGAATAGTACACAATGTTTGAACTTGTAAGCCACTTTTGCAAATTCTGATATTTCTTTCAATCCATGCATTTATCTCCATCCACATGTGTGTGGACAGATGTGACTCAACAGGTTGATCGCGCCAGCCTTTACAAACGGTGGCTTACAAGCTCAAACTTTATCATTCTGATTTGTTTCAGTGAAATAGACTGTGACATAAAGCTCATAGAAACTCGAATGAATTTTGAAGTTGGTGTCACCTATTATTGTTTGCCTTTTCAATACTGTTTCCAACGTAGTCCGATTATCTAAATTCGCCGTGAACAAATAGCAAGAAATCCGCGGTAGTTGATTAAAGGTGATGAGCGAAATAAACCTGGAATGAATGATGGACTTTAGAAGAAGAAGAAAGAAAAAGAAATTGACTTTATTCGCACACACGAATTTTCAGCTGTTACAATAATTTCACCACAAATTTAAAAAAATGATAAACATGTCCCGACATCGAGTTACAATTTGTCGACTGAACGATTTTTCTTGTCCGTCTTAATTGATTGACATACGATCCAGTTTACTAGCAAAAGTTTTTGGGTCAAACGTTTCACTGCAAGTCCCGGTATCGCGTACTTCGTTCTAAAGTGCACGTCCAAATTTGACCTCAGTTGATCCGAAAATATTTGATGCATTTTACCCTTGGAGAAATTAATTGTATGCACAGCCGATTTGATCTATTTCCCTGGATGGTTGCAACACCCACGGTCATTGTTGAGATCATCATCAGCTGGATGATGCCAAGGCCATGAATGTTTGACATATTTGTTAAAGCAACAATTGAAATGCACTTCGAATTTTCCATCACTTCACAATCTTTGTTTAGCGCTGCTTGAATTTATCTAGCTGTGATCGTATGGCCAAGCTCTTTGAACCCTGACACTGTCCTAAGCAATGGCAAAAAGCTCATACAAGCTTTGTGTTGCAACGTCCACGGTATATGGTATAACTGCACAAGCCTGATCCAGGCAAAGTGCCGCAAAGTCAGAGACTGCACGCGGGCTGATATATTGTCAGGTTGCCCTAGCCTAGACAATAGTGATAACAACATGTCGCATTGGCTGTTTAAGTGTTCCCACGATAATATCGTTCCTAAATCAATAGGGAGCTTAATACATAAGGAAATTTGATTCACTTCTCAGACAAAATTGCCTAGAGTCATAAGCCTTTTGTGCTTTTCGTTGTTGTGATTAGTGGCAAAATCAGCTAAGTTCACAGTATTTAACGCAATGGCTTTATATGAAACTATTTGCTAGAGGATCATCATTATTGCATTCTCGATTAGCGACAAATCCACCGCTAAAGAACTATCCGGAGACCGATGATTATGAACAACTCTACTTGGATTTATCACTATCGAGAGAGATGCAGCAAAGCTCAGTGTGTGTCTGATAGAAATGTACTGTTAATATCACCGATATGTGTGCGTGACTAATCACATTTGACATAAACAATCGAGCACGACGAATCTGTGTTATCCGGCATTTGCCCAATAAAACATTCATTACAAAGCTTTAAAGCTATAGCCACGATCTTAGTTCAACCAATCTAATCGCCCTATCGAACACAAAATAAATGTGTGTGGTGAAACGCATGGGCTTCAAAAAATAATCATATTTGCACCCTTTTACATTACACGTCACGTGACGGGTTCGCACTAAACAGCCTTGGCAATATAGTCAAGATCCGCGTGCCCTTGGGTTACATTTGTAAGACTCAATGAGCTTAAAATTTTAAGCTTTCATAACAGCTTCCCTCGGATTGTGTTCATGCCATCAATACGTCATGAGTAGAAACATGTGTAAGATGGAAAGGCACAGCTCATTCGGTTCTCTGAAACAAACGTTGTAATGCAATCTAAATCGATGGCGTTATTTTTGCACGGACGAATGTTTCATTGATCTCACGTGTCGTCAAATGACCCTATGAGGTCAAACCACTCGGCATAGCAACTGATTTTGCATTTGTCCTAAATTGAACTAAACACAAGTGGCTGTTTTACATTTATTTCATTCTCTAAACCTCTGTGAAACAACGAGAGCTAGTATCATCTTGGTGTGAGATATCCATCGAGAAATTCTTAGTGATAACTGTTACTATTTTGCCTTTGAGCGCCCAACATTTCGCATCGTTGTATAAGCCAAAGGGTCTTGGTAAAAAGAAATTAATCGTTTAGTTGTAAAGCGGTTGGAAGTGAGCAACGCACTAATTGGCTATTTATAAACGTCTTATATTGTTTACGATGTAGTAGCAGGAATAATCACAACAACATAAAACCATGGTGAGAAATAACAAATAATGATAAAACTATAAATCACACGTGGCGCTCAATAGTAGAATAGCAGGTTTTGAATCATCATGGAGTGGAGGAAAACGAATGAAACGCAAAAATTTCTCGGTCTATCGATATTTTATCTATCTATCTATCTATCTATCTATCTATCTATCTATCTATCTATCTATCTATCTATCTATCTATCTATCTATCTATCTATCTCTCTATCTATCTATCTATCTATCTCTCTATCCTATCTATCTATCTATCTATCTATCTATCTATCTATCTATCTATCTATCTATCTATCTATCTATCTATCTATCTATCTATCTCTGTCTATCTATCTATCTATCTATCTATCTATCTATCTATCTATCTATCTATCTATCTATCTATCTATCTATCTATCTATCTATCTATCTATCTATCTATCTATCTATCTATCTATCTATCTATCTATAATCTGCCCGTGTGTCTGTCTGCCTATCAATTAATCTATCTAGCCTTCTATGAATCAAGTCTGATTACTTTCTATTTGATGTCACCAAATTTGTTTAATGTATGCTGTATTGGCCTTCATACATTTTAGCCAATCTTTTGCTAAATTGTTTTATCTGTAACTTAATAATCAATTAGCTCAGTATTATAGCCTTCTCCCGATAGTTTTATCACGAACTAGTGTATTTTCTTCCTCCCGCTACCATCTTGAAAAGTAGAAATATTGGCCTTTCATTCTAGTGTCTCTGCCCACACTTCATATTTCTCTCAGTCCCATTGTTTTGTTTACCTAAATAGAAATCCGTTTCGTTTGTTGGAAAGTTACCATGATTCTAGCATGCACTGTGTGAATTTCGCAATTGCTATCGCTATTATATGCTCATCCTGCTTTAGGACGATACTTGGTGAACCCTGAGGCGAATAATTCGACATTATACACGGTGAAATTTTGCTGTTAACTTCGTTTTCTGATAACAGCAAATAAACTATAATAATGGATACATAACGAAACACAAAATGAATGCTGTTAAGATGCCTCTAGTAGAACCGTAAACGCTGTCGTAGTGCTGACTTCCAAAACCCCCTTTTCTGTTCAAATAGCCATGAAATGGACTATCAACAAAATTGGTGTTATCGTGAAAGGTATTGGTTAGAGCAATGGTCCTGGTCCATTCATCCTTCAATAATTCATTCATTCATTCAGTCCTTTTCGTGCCGGGTGGCACATGAGGCGAAGACAACTTCACGCTAGTGGTCCGGTCTGTCGCTGCTTCCGTTGCCGTCTGCACCGTGAATCCTTGTGCATGTAGTTCGCGTTCCAACGTTCTGCGCCACTTTTTCGTTTACCTTGCGGACGCCAGTGCATGGCTACCTTCGTATGCGAACTGGGATCCATCCTGCAGACATGACCGAACCACGGATCTGTTGTCATCGTTTCCGTAGCAATGTAGGTTTTACGGGATAGGGTTGCTAGCCCTAAGCCCAACCCTCCTCCTTTCTCAGACGGGCTTGGGACCGTCCTTGGCGTTGGTTTAAATGGGATCGCAGTTTCGCGACTGGGACTTATACGCTACCTAAATAGGGAGGGTAAGCGCGTACGATAGCCTATCAATGCTAGTCAACCCTACTACAGGTGTCGGACAAGGCTGTACAATCTCACCGTTGTTGTTCAAATTTGCCATCGATTACGTCCTCCGGATTGAATTTAGTGGTTGCTCCACGGGTGGCATTGAGCTTCTTCCAGGTGGACATGTTATGGACCTGTATTATGCTGATGATATTGCCTTACCTGCGAAGTCGCAACATTTATCCAACAGGCCTTGGCTATGATGGCAATGGAGGCATCTAAATATGTTTTTTCTCCGAGCAATTGTAAAGTGATCCTTCAGGAGTGTTGAATAGTTCGCACAGAAGACGTTAAGAGGCTGGAGGTCTTCGACCAACTTATTTAACGAAGGATTGCTCACGTTCGGTGGCAACACTGCATTTGCAACTCTTGGGTCAGGCGCCGCGTCTTAGAAAGCAATAACACTAGTCTTCAGACATCCATTATCCGACGTTCTCTCCGCTGGTTGGGGTACGGCCTGCGCATGAAACCTAAACGGCTAACACTCTTCAGTTGGTACAGACTGGAAAAAATGGCTGGTGGTCAGCCATTAACTTGGAAGAGTGGCTTGAAAAGGCCCACTTCTGGTTTAGCCAAGGTTGGACGCGCGCTTGCCTGGATGGGGTGCAAGAGAAGGAGAGAGTGTTCGGCTCGGTACATTGGCAACGATGGCAATGAACCGACATCAATGGAAAGAGTGCATAATCTCTATTTCCCCTTATATTATTTTTAATCTATCATAAACTATAATGAGAAAGAAACCAAAATAATGAAAAAACGACGTGTGTACATGGGCAATAAATATTCACTGGTATTTTTCCACTGTATTGTACATTTCATTGTTTTTGTTGAACGATACAATATCGGTATCAATCACTCATGTAAATGGTGTCTAATCCGTTTGTACCAAAACTAACACACCTCAAAATTCTGGCCTTGGGGGTTCGCTCAGGTTTAGTCTCCGTCCATTGTTCAGCGTATTCTTCAAGCTTCTTAATGATTGATTGTAAAATTGACGTCCACTTATATTGGGTTTTCACAGTTTTGGATCTTCGTAGATAATAAAAAGTCGATTTTTATGTTTTACAAATAACTGTGTGACTGGCCTAGCAATTTTTTCAACCTTTCGTAAGACACATGAGGTTTCAACGTTAGTATTCTTAATCAAATAGGTCTTCGAGTTGAAATGCTTGGAAGGACTGTGGTTATCAGACCGTGCGCACCGGAGCCAAAACATCCGAGTTGGTGGTCAAATGAAAGACAAATTCTCTATTCACAATCTTCCGCACATCAAGGATTCGGTTGTCTGGTCACACTGCCTTCTGAAGAATCACAAAAGTACTTGCATCGGATGACTGTTGAGCAGCAATTAGAGAAACCGCCGTTTCAAGCCTTTATGTCTGTGGGACCGTCCTTTCAAACTGCAAACGAAGAAATTCACTGTTCTAATGGGATCACATTTTTGAGTTGTGGCAAGTTTAGCTCTAATTTATATGTTCCATTTTTTGATAGTAAGAACAAGTATTGAGCTTAGACGCACCTATCTCATATTGGCTTATACACATCTATTTTCTCAAATTTGATGTTTGTTGTATTGCATACTTGACCTATCAATGCAGCACTAGTCACCAATAAGGCGAATGAGATATCGCCACTGAATTTTGTCTCTTAAGGGGGTTCACATTTTTCCACAGTTTATGCCAACTTCTAATATGGTGGGACTGCTCGCCCTTACTAGTTCGGTATTTCTACTGATTTATGTACTCCAAAGCACCTGGTTTTTGGCAGTTTGTGGCCGTCATCAGAATAACGGTTCTATTCAAGCTCAATACCCACAACACCAGTGTAAATTCTCCTCTCAGTTCCGTAGATACAATAAGTGAAGGTCCAGGTTTGAATCTCACTGCAGTTGCACATTTCGGCAAGTGTTCTTAATTAAGTTCCCTACCATACGTATGTCCAAAATGAGTACCAGCAATAAACGAAGGTATGGCTCATAAAGCGGCAAACAGCCAGAAATTGTGAGCACCACAATCTATTGACCATTTTGAGCGAACGACTAGGAATCACTATGTGATTATCTATTTAAACATCTTGATTCGTTGAACCAGTTGTTTAACTTCATTTGCTACTTTATCACTGTATCAAGGCTTGTTGAAACTGATCTTACTGTCTCCAGTTGATGACGGCAAACAGTCAGAAACCGATTGCGGTCTATAAGTGGGGATGCGAGCATCACAATATAATGGTCGTTTATACGCACCTCGAACGCTTGGCTTGGAATCATTGTAGTTCAATATCGGAAAATAGTGGTTCTTTTAAGAACCCTGTTCAACTGTTACACGCAAGTATACAAGTACACATAACAAGTACCACTTTACCTGTCTCATGGTTCACCCAACCTGATCTTTGCTGTTGCAACGTGAGCACTACAATATATTGATACGAACAATATTCATGAAATAACTGTGACCGACCGGCTCTATCAGTCACAAGGTCTGATTATGGTCAACAACCGAGACGTGGTTCCAACTTCACATGAGCGATCGCTAGCTCTCTATTTCGAACATGACCCTGTTTCGGGGAGATCGCTTATGGACAGGTAATGACAGACACTGATCTTGGTCTGGAAGACAGTATATGGTGTAACTTAAAGCTTAACTCAGGAGACAGTTGCATCGTTGGTGTAGTTTACTGTTCATCATCATCATGAAATGCACACAACGAAAAAATCTCTTGAAAGCAATGAAGTACGTTGGAAAATATTATTATATTGATTATAAAAGACTTCAATCTGCTTCAACTATAAGCGAGTAGTTCATCCACCCCAATCACCAGAGCATAAATTTCGCGAACTGTTAGATTATATTACCCCGTATAATCATGTTTTCGAATATACTCGACAACGAAATTCACAACAGACATCTATCCAAGAACTAGTCTTAACATCCGAAGCGACGGCCATGGAAGATGTTCAGTATTACCCTCCGATGGGTCGAAAAGACCACTTCGTTCTGCTCCTTCAATACGTGTGCAACACCGGCAGAATGGTAAAGCAAAAATAAATGGAAAAATTGGGGCTTTCGATGATCATAATATAAATATTGCAGAGAAAGCGAAATTTGGCATGGGCTTTTCATAACAGAACCGAATCGACCTGGGCAAACTTTCGCGAATTGCGGAATCAAGTCACAAATCTCATCCGGGAGGATAGACAATATCACCAGCTTCAGCTGGCAGTAAGAATGCAACGAAACCCCAAACTGCTTTATCGAACCGTAACAATACGACGAAGATTAAACCCGGTGTTTTCGATCATTACAGATAACTGACTAACTGAATCTGTACTGGAAACCACTAACGCCCTAGCCAGATTTTATTCACAAGTTTTCAACCCCAAGGATGCATTACTACCAATGGAATTGTCAGCATCAATTGTGCCGGAGACTACATGCGATATATGTATCAATTCTAAAATAGTGCAGCACCGCCTACGTAGGTTGAATATCAACAAGCCCCCGGGAGCTGACGGAATCACACCTGCTATCCTAAAATTATACGGCAATCAATTGTGTGAAACACTTTGTGATTTATTTAGTCTCTCTTTGAGGGAAGGTGTTGTACAGACTGTCTGGAAGAGAGGAATCATAACACCCATCTGCAAAGGTGGAACTCGTTCTGACCCAGCAAATTACCACCCTGTTACACTCCTTGTAGTGATCTCAAAAGTTATGCAGCGAATTGTGTGCGAAAGAATTGTGAGTCATCTCGAAGCCCAAAACTTGTTGTCCAGAGAACAACATGGGTTTCAGAAGTCTAGTTCTTGTTTAAGGCAAGCTGCATGAGGGTGGCATTAATGAGTACCTCTTACCTGGCTGAGAATCTATCTTTAGGATCGCAAGGTATCGATGGTGTGATGTCTTGGGGACAGCATGCCGTTTATATAACTTAATTGACAAGTTCATACGGCATGTATCCTTACGAACATTTTTGCATCATCATACCACGTCAATACCTGACATTTTTTTCTAACTACAAAACCGTCGATCTTCCTAGTACCTCAGTTTGTGTAAATATTTATTGTTCATATTCAACGGTGTTTTACGGGTACAAGCTTTTTATACCACGAAACATGAATCTTGAATCTTAATAAAATGATTTACTCAGTGTCATGAACTAGCTCCCTAAGTTCACGATCTTAGCGTAAGGTTTCTTTGCAAATTCACGCATGTTTAGCATCTAATCGATATACTTTTGTGTTGATAGTGTGCAATTGCTATGCTTCATCGATCGATGCGACGTTAATCAATTAGGTCAAGGTCATTTACTGAGAACTTGTCACAAAACACAGGTTTGTTTGTGACGGAAAAGCATGCAGATGAATATTTTCGTACAAGTTTGTTTGTTATGTGCTAGCTAGACAAGTAATCAAATAAACGATGGGTTTTAATCTGAATAATACCAGATTTAATAAATTGTATTCCGATCAACTCTCAATGAAGGGTTACTAATTGTCTTTGGCATACTTCGTTGTACAAACATTTTCCACGGTTAAATTCCCATTAAACCGTATCTTTATTGTTTGGACCTTATGAAGGCAGACTACCAGAAAGCGGTTGTGCAGTAATTAGACCACAATATGTTTGGTATTAATGAGAGTCGTGCTTTGACCTTCACCAGGAAGCAGTTTGTGATTCAATATTTGAACGATATTGCGTTTTAAAACACATTTGACAGTAGCTTCAATGTTTTATATTTTTTTACCAACTTTACATTGTAAGCTGATCTTAAGGTCTCCACCTTCTGACGGCAAACATTAACAAAACCGGTTTCGGTGTGTAACTGCACAGGATGCGAACAACACATTCGTTTGAGTTCAATTCAACGGTATATGCACAACCCATAGAAGCATACACTAATTATCATACCGAAATGAACGAAAATGACATTCTTCCTAATCCGCTCATGTATTATTTCCATGAACAGATTCTGTGGAAAGTCCACGAGTGCTCAAAGCTGGCCAACACTGCTATCCTTTCTCATTCACCATTCCGGAATCTTGCCCGTGTACATTCACAGGAGCTCGCGGAAGTATAGAATATCGTCTGAAAGTTATCTTACAACTAGCGTCCGGGAGGCAATGTTCGACGGTCAAAGGATTCGCTGTTCTGCGTGATTTGATCGTTGATCCAGATACGGTAAGAAGTGGAGTAATCGCATGATTATAAAACTTTCAGTATCACTTGGTAGGTGCATGTTGCTAAACCAAATATAAGAAATGGCTTCGTAATATGGCCACTTTATATTGATTGCGACTGGTATTGATTTGAATACGAGTATGATATAAAAGCACAAGCCTGATCCAGGCAAAGTGCTGTAAAGTCAGAGACTGCACGTGGGCTAAGATACTGTCAGGTTGCCCAGGCCAAGACAGATATGAGAAAGAAAATAGAATACGAGAATACGAGAATGTACTGCAGTCTCATTGCGACGAACCAGTTTTCACTATGTATATTTCTCAGCATGAACAACCTGACAGTTTATGGCTGACTTCCTACATGCGGTTTCATGGATAGGTAGATGCATGTACACTGGCAATTCTGTGCTTCTTTTGTGGTATCCGCTGATAAATCTTTTCTTTACGCAACCCACTTTGTTAACCATAAAACTCATATCCGGCCATTTTTACTATGAAAGGTTTCTTCGTACAAATTTTCAGTCTGTCATATCCTTTCTTTTTATCGCTTAGATCAACTTGGTTAACTTTTTGATTTACAGGATTTCTCAAGTGCACTTTCTTCTCCGCCTACAAGTAGACCATTCTGCACCAATTTAGATTTCTCAACCTCGGCCACAACGAAGTTTTTGCTCGATTCAGGATTCGAAGAAAAATGCAGCAGCTTGGAAACCGACATTAATTGGTCTGGTCTTGCTCAAGCTGAGAGTAGAACATCCACTCTAGGATCGTCGAATGTTTTCAACCGTACATTTAGAGATTCTACACGAAACCGGTCAATGTCACGAATGCCGAACTGGGGGCAGATTTTACGAACCAAATTTGAGAGAAAACTGAAAAAGAAAAACAGGGAACAAATTCAGATTGAGCGATGTGCGGATCAGCCTTACATGATCAGTCCTTCATTGGGTTCACCACTTCCGGAGACGGGTAACTTTGATGACTACCCTAGATCAGCTCCAGGAGCTCTACTAGGCTACACCGTTACCTGCCGCCTCTCTGTGGATCGAAGAAAACTGGTCCCAGGAGATTGTGTAACCGCACGTCTTGACTTATTCATAGAGGATCCTTACGCTTTGAGTTTAACCTCCCCGACATTCGCTGGTCATACTGAAGCTCTACTGGAAACTTATTGGACTGGTCGGCTGAAACTTGAAAAGAGCTGGAGCCCATTAGCTAAAATTTTTCTTTCCTACTTTCGAACCAATGGATTAAGACCGGCCTTCAATACGCCAGTGACTAAACTGTCAGCACTATCGACAAATTCCTGGACGCGCCACAACTCGAAGATATACCTAATACTAAGGCAGGTGAGAAAGTCGGTAATCAAGTTTATTTACTGTTCAACATAGCTCAGTTATGCTTGCAATTGAATAGATTTTTCTGTTTATCCATACTGTTGGTCGAACCACAAAGTAATCGCTTGAAATTTAATGTACAAAATTTCAAGGTCTTCACTCTATAATTAATATATGCAATTCAAACTAGCTCCATCATTTTAGGAACACTCCTTTCACATATCGGTGTACCGAAACCATTTAATTTTTTTTGTCAAGCATTCCTAAATTGGATATCCATTGGACGGTTCCCTTGGTTATTTCAATTTCTGAATAAAAACTTCAAATAATGGGCTGTGACAGTTCTACTGATGTTTTTCACCTTAAGTAGAAGCTTGGTTAAACCGCCAGTGCGGATTGGAGCAATAAACCAACCAGATTATGAGAAAATCCACTAATTTAGATTTTGCTCTTCATTGATTGCAGCCACTGGGGTATAGATTCAAAGCCTTGCATTTTCGAATCGAGAGGTACGTGGTTCAAAAACAGAATATATGCATTGTTCAGATAACATGTTGAATATAATTTCTGCAACATACCCAGGGTATCGTCCGTCAAATAAATAGAACAAAGATAGCGTTGCATCCTTGGGGTGTGTTAAATCGTATTTTGGACTGACGCGACCTGGTCGGTCCAGTTCAAACCGTGGCGCTTGTCAAAACATATACTACATTGTTGATCTACACATATGGGCTACTTTATCTAACGTTATCCACTTCACCTGTCTATTGCTTAATGATTTAATTCCGAAGACAACCTATCCAACATTAACTAGATTCACTCCAGAATCTCACAACACGGAGAACGCGAATTAGTCAGGCACTTGATTGTTGTTGTTTTGGTGGCCTCCTTCGGTCGATGGCGATCATTGATGTACATAACAATAGCATGCTTTTTTCATGCTATACAGCTTTTCGAATGACTAATCAGTCCGATTCGGGAGGAACAATCTCTTCTGCAGCGCTCGAAGCGATAGGCTGTACTCGGTAGATCGGCTGCGTTCAGCAGGCAAGAGCTGTATCTGCTATTAATTAACTTTGAAATGACACTTTGCACATTGGATCCAAAATGAGCTGTCAAGAGCAAGTTCTTCCCAACTAGCAGGGTCAATGCCATGCGCTCTCATATCTCTTTTGCAAATGTACCAAAGGTGTGGTATGCCCAATGGTCAAATTCCTGAGTTCAACTCACACTAGAGTAGATGTTTCGGAATACGACCATGTATATATGGAACTCTCTGCCCCCACACATCATTTGTGCATCAAGCCTGAACATGTTCAATGCAGAACTCGACAAGTATATGTTGACTAAATCCAACCTCGCACATGAATAAACCTGCTGATTTTCCATATCGATAAAACGTTTGTGTTGCTTTTATGCATTCCCAATATTTTTAATCTATGGTTACTGTAAAGTATTTGCTTTTTGGACCATTTAAACTTTGAATGTACCATTCTGTAGATGTGAGGCATCCCCCCTGTTGGTGCTGTCGTTTTAGGATGAACTTGCTCTGTATACCAGCTTTTGAAAGCACTACAGCATTAGTCACTTTGTCCATCCAAGATATGTTCAAGATACTAAGGATGGAGAGCATTAAGCTTCCGTTTGTATCTTGCATGAATGGTCCAGATTTCACTGCCGTACGTTAACCAAGATATGTGAAATAATGTATTGGTGCAAGCTGACAGTTTGCAACAGTGATGATGGGAGACGATACAATCCCTTAACCAAGGACTTTGGTGATTGCTGATTGTTAGCCCAAAGACTTTGCATGTCGACGAAATACAGTCCATTAGCGACTAGAGGTGTTCTTGGGAGTGAAAAATAATGGCTGCATCGTCGGCTAACAGCAGGTCACGGATGAGCACATCCCGTATCATGGTTTTTGTCCTCAACCAGTTCATGTTGAAAAGCTTGCCATCACTTTGCGAGGGTAAATAAATATATTCTTTTCTTGTCCTAATCGTGTGCTTCAGAAGCAGAGTAAAGAAAATGCCGAAAAGCGTAGGAGCAAGAACACACTGTTATTTGACGCTTCGGTAAATTTCAAAGGCTGCTTAACTTAAACCGTTAAAATGGACTTTGCACTTCATGCCAGAGTGGAACGAAACAACGAGTTTTAGCGGTCTTGGGGGGCAGCCTATAAGATCAAGCATTCTGGCATCTCTTGTGGAACACACTTCTGCCAGAACTAAATAAACAAATGGGAAATACGCTGCAACAATGCTGTTCTACCGCATTTAATGAGCTCAGGTGGAATTCTGTCGTTACCAGGTGCCTTCCTATTCGCTAAGGGGTCGGTTGCCCTTTTGAACTCATCAAGATTAAGGGGAATATCTGGAGGTGCAATGGTTGGCATGCGCTCAAAATTTTCAAGTGCATACTGTATAACCATACTGTCCCTAGCGTAGAGAAAAGAGAAGTGCTCTACCCATCTTCCCATCTGTTGAGTTTTGTTGACAATCGGGTTACCATATAAAGACTAAAGTTTTAAGTTGGTTTGGACCAAAGTCCCTCTTGATCCCATCATTCATATCCTGAAAATTTCTTGTGCGTTACCAATAATGAAACACACCTATTTTGTATAGGCGAAGCCTGTCTACCCAAAGAAAAATGATTGTCTTTGAGCAGAGATCCGCGAAATACTAACCATCGTAACTATCTGCCCTTAATAAACATGACAACATTCTGTTGCAATATTGCTAAGAGCGACAGGTTATTTATTGTCGGTGAATGGAAGCTATCCTAGACAAGTTACAATCTCATCTTTACTATTACTTTCTTTTTAATGCGTGCACGACGGTGTTACAGTCACGCGCCTCATTGAAACCGTTCATGATATAACTGGATTCCTAGCTTGTACGGTTTAGCTATTGTCAATAAGAATTTTACTCCACATATTGGCCGCTCCTGTGCTCAGCAACCGAATTCCAATGCTGTAATCCTTGTTTTCACTGAACAATTTATGGTTAAATATTCATTCTGAGTTCTGGGTTGTTTTGCCAAATATAGTGAATTTTATTTCCAGTTCACATTTCCCTGAATGAATTTCTTTTAATGCAAAACATTTGACTGCTCCACTGGGCTACATTACGAGTTCGCCTACTTTTACTCTCAGGTGATAAGCTACAAGGACTCAACTGGTCATGTGATTGCAGAGGAGGCACGTGACGTCTACGCGAGTGAAATGGACAAGTGTGTAATGTCCGAACCCCGTTTTCAAAGCGGCCATCTTGAACACACCTTTTGCGTTCCACCACTGACACCTTCAGGATTGGAAGGCTCTGGCGCGATCGATATTTCATACACCTTGGGCCTAAATTATACCGGGCATGGCGGTTCTGGTGAAAATTGGCTATCAACAAAATGGAATTTCAATCGTTCCGGACAACGGCCGTCAAACAACAACCAAGCTACTAATTTTACCGAGCAGATTTACATCACGTGTGACGAGAAACACGAAAAATGTGCTCGAAATGGGTTACGGAGTAAAATTTGTATTCAGTCTCTATTCAGCACTCCTTTGAATCCTGCGCAAAATACCAATATTTATCAAAGATTACTTAATCCCATCCAGCTTACGATTGGAACAATGAAACGCTCTTCTTTTATGGATAAAATCTCTCAAATCGGGCAGATGACAAGTAAGCTAAAATTTCACGTTTACCAGCGGTATATACAGCAGATGAATATATAGATGAATATATAATATATATATATATATATATCTATATATATATATATATAAAATAAAAATATAAAAAATTAAAAATGCGTACATAAATGGAATTAAGTAATGCAGCGCCGATGTACTCCTTGTAACCTCGAAAACATCCCAATCAGTGAAAACGCAACTTGACTTCACGAGTGTCGAGAATCCAACGTTCCACTGTTCAACTGTTGAACCTAAAAATATTCACCCATAGCTATGGTAATCAGTGAAGATATTCCATTCCATTCATCTGGTTAAAAGAGGTGAAAGTCACGTGTTGGTTAATGACCCTGTTGCCCTATTGAATTAGTTTGGCGACACAGAGGTTGAAGATTACCCTTTTATCGCTTCATAAGCATTATCGTTGCTTCATGGTTCTTGAAAATGTATTTTATATATTGTAAAGGTTTGGTGCAATATATGCGAAAGAAAATATGTAAATTTCAGCTTATAATAATTTGGTTTTAAGTATATTCTATATGAAACCCCAGTTTCCAATCAGCTTTTATTACCCACCGCTGATGACTGTATGCCATTAAGAACAAAAATAAACTAGTGCGCAACCTAATTTAGCATCCGGATCAAATAAATTTGGTTAAGTTTAAAGCCTTGTTTTGCTCTTATATTCCATAATTAATGTTTTTTCGTTCACAAATTACGATTTTAACTTTTGAAAACCTGGCTCCGTGAATTCATGCACATGTTCACTTCGTAATTCCAGGGGACCGTCTTCACTCGGTGTTTTACATGCAGTGGCCTATTAGTCTGGAAATGGGCAGCTTACCTCCGATTAACCTCAGTCATTTGAAAACTCGGTCACCACCAGGGGTACAAACTCTCTCCGGTCACGACGGCACCTTAGTGGACCAAGATGATGAAGTGGAATCCCGTGTTACCGATCGTAGCAGACAGCATGTTAGACGGTCTTCAACCCGCACCAGAATTCCACCCGCACTGCCAGTTCGCCAACAATCATCCCGTTCGGTACTAGGGCAAAAGTCAGGGCACATTTTCGGGCAAACTGCCGAAATCTGATTTTGCTCCTTGCGCAAATGTGTGCTTTTTATACGGAACTCATTGGCATCGAATGTTGTATATTATTGTGAAATACAAAACAATTAATGATGAAAATGTTACGAATTAAGGTCACTTTGCCTGTCGATTCTCAATCTCTAAGAATTAAATGGCAAACTTGAAATCTATGGGCTGATAAGATCAAAATGTCCAGAGTCTCGGTGTCCAGAGTCTCGGCAGCGCTAACAATTCTTCACTTACACTCCACCACCGGTTTCGGGTTATTTGCATTTAACAGATGGTCTGGGCAACATAACAGTATCTTAGCCCACGTGAAGTCTATGATTGTGCGGCAAGTTGCCTGGATCACAATTGTGATTTCATAGATGCATAAATCAGATGACGATATTGAGATTAAGTTCAATGAGATACCACGGAAAGCGAAAACAAATTTATACAGGTTTCATGCAACTAGTTGGGGCGTTTACAGGCATTGACAGAGCGATTCCTGGTCAAGCGTTGAATTGTCTATTATTTCGATATTTTCCTCACAATAATGTTCTACTAGCAGACTCGGGCTGTCTCTCTATGTCAACTCCATTTACTATGAGAAGTCGTTTGACAGCGTCGATAGACTGACACTCTGATGACTACTGAGACATTATCAGAGTACTAGATTACCAGAAAATATATCATCTTCATCAAGAAGTCATACGAAAGGATGACCTACAGATTAGTGCATGGCATACAAGTAACTGACACCTTCGAAGTGAGATCCGGAGTGAGGCAAGACTACTAACGCTTTCCGTTCCTGTTCCTGCTGGCCATAGAATGGATCATGAAGATATCGACAGACGAGAATCGGAGTGGCCTCCAGTGGACTCTTTGGTAACAGTTGGACGAACTCGAATTCGCCGACGATCTGGTTCTTCTCTCTCACACACAAAAACAGATGCCACAAAAGACGAATATCGTTGCGGGCCTCACCATCAACAGATAGAAGAGCAAGGTGTTCAAGACCAAAGTATCCAACGCGTCATCAATCACAGTCGAGGCGCTGGAAGTGGCGGACAGTTTCACCTATCTCGGCGGCATCCTGGACAAGCTTTGAGGAACAGATGCAAACGTCAGAACCCGCATCGTTAAAGCACGAGCAGCCTTCCATCAGCTGCAGAACATCTGGAAATCCAGCGACATCAACATTACCACTAAGATAAGGCTTTTCAACATCTCAGTAAAACCAATACTACTATGCGGAGCAGAGACCTCGAGACCCACAGTCACCGTCATGAAGAAAATCCAGATCTTCATCAACACCTGCCTCAGGAAGATCCTAAAGATCCGCTGGCCCGACAAGATCAGCAATGAAGAATTGTGGCAACGAACGAAGCAAGAGCCTGTTAACAAAGACATCCCTTAGAGACCCTGGCGATGGATTGGCCACACCCTCCGCGAACATGCATCGAACATCACCAGACAATCCCTTACCTGGAACTCCCAAGGAAAGAGGAAGAGAGGGCGACCTAGAAATACCTGGGCCCTTCATTGAATGCGACAGATTGATGAAAGTCATTTCACACAAGTTCCTTACTGGCTTAAAATCTTATCCACGCTAAACCAGTATCTCCTCCCTTTTTCAAGTAAAGCAACATTCAAAAATTTGTTTGTTCCATACTTATTTCAATAACTGGCTAACCAATCGAAGGCAGTTTTATAGTCAACTTTATTTTCAAATTCAAAAATTGAAACAATTCCTAAAGATTTATTTTTGATTATTATTTCGTATGGTGAATTTTAATTTGATTGCTGAAAATTCGTATACATTACGCATACGCATACATGATAAGCGGCAATAACCGTGAAACCGGTCGTATGCTTCCGCCTTGCTTTTCGAACGTCATATACTACTTATTACCGTAAATACCCGCGTATAGGACGCATTTTTTCTTCACAAAGTGCCCTAAAAACCCAGGTGCGTCTTATTCATGGATACTTTTATTATAAAAGTTATGCATTTATCATAATATCAAAAATTTATTATAAAAATTTCAAACTTACCGGTACAAAATTTATCAATATTTATCCTCGTCGTCACTGTCTTCATTCAACAAAGCAGCCCACTCCT